>CAHIKZ030003869.1:0-190000 GCA_903632075.3 Acanthosepion pharaonis | reverse complement strand
TGTCTCTCGTTTAGTAGCTCGATAACGACCTGTTTGAACCAGCATGAAATCTTATCTACTTCGATAAGCAACGTACTTGTCGAAAACACAATGTAACTAACGCTTCTAACTGTAAAAAAATCGTGTAAAAATAATAGAAGCCCTCATCATAAAAATAATAACAAGCTTCAGCATCAACTACGAACACAGCCATAATTTACTGGCTGTATTTGGGAATTAAAAATGTCTACTTCTTATCAGTTTACACAGCATATACAATAACACTTACACACCATTTTAAACAGCACATACAAAATCCTTGGAGATGTTTAATAGATTGACCAAAAATGCTCGGACATTGGTATATAAAAAAAAAAAAACGAAATTTCTCGTTTGCACACGAAAAAAACAACTTAACAGAAATAATTTGTCGGTCATTTTTAGGAAATACAAACACACACACACACACACACACACACACACACATACATACATACATACATATATAACTGGATTTAATTTTTAATCTGACATTATTTCTTATTGTTCCAAATGTTATTTTATTTATTTATTTATTCATGTTTGAATAGAAGCCACGTTTTTTAAGTTCGGCCACAGAGAGCGTGACAGGCCAGCACGAATTCATGTGACGGTCTCTGTGGTCGAGTGTTCAGAAGCACGCAGGGTCAGAATGTAGTTTCTCCTATAACAGGGGACGAAGGTTCGAACCCTGTCAGAGAGCAGATTTTCCTTATTAAATCAATCTCATGCGAAGAGCAAGAGACAAAATACACACTGTTAAATAACGCTTGCAGTAATAATAATAATAATATATATATATATATATATATATATATATATATATATATATATATATATATATATATATATATATATGTGTGTGTGTGTGTGTGTGTGTGTGTGTGTGTGTGTGTGTGTGTGTGTGATAATTGTGAAAAGGGCGCGTCCATCATGTATAACAGAAACGAGTAGCGACAAAAGAGAATGATCTAGCCTCAGTAGTTGCAGCAAATGGCAAGGTTTGAAACACCTTTAATCTTTTTAATTACACTTGCCTTTCAAGTACTGGGTTCATTTCGTACATGCGATCACAGGACAAACAAACCCAGAATTCATTACTCTTTTTTGTATTTTAATCATTTCACCACAAGCAAGCCAAGAAAGCCACTAAAGTGCAGGGGATGACTGAGCATGAAAGATATGACCAAAAGAAACATAATTAAGGAGAGAGAACAATAAAGGAGCAGAAATTAAGAAGAGAGAAGATAACGATTGATATTGCATTTAAATTTTTGAAGATCAAACTTGACTGGAAAGCAAGAAGGCAGAAGAGAGTCCCACAATCGAGAAGTGCGAGAAAAGAAACTGTTAGTATATAACTTACGGTTACATCTAGCCATTTCAAATGTAATATGATGAGATCTTGTTGTCATTCTAGTACTGCGCTTAAATTCAAAGTCTAGGTACTATAGTCACACGGTGGAGTAATGGATAGCGGCTCGGATTGAGGAATCAGAAAACTGAGTTCGAATTCCAGTCGACCCCATTACAATCACTTACGTGTTAAGGGAAAGGTATGAATCCTCTTCTTCTCCAGCTTTGGGTAAATAGGACATACCGGGTTCTATAACCTTGGATGGCTGGTCAGAAAGAAATAGCAGCCTACTGCAGGAAAAAAATCTGCCTCGCAATTGCTTTCATATAATCACTCTACTTCATGTCAGCACAAAGAAATTTCTTGATCGCACACAAAAATAATCAATTAAAAATCTTAACAGAAATATCTTGTCAGTCATTTTTAACAAAATATGTATTAGAAAGTGATTGCTGCCCAAATATACTAAACTTTTCGGGTAACGTAACAATTGAAAAACTTGTTTTCACCGTTTCTTTCGAAATAACCCCTTACAAAGGACAGCGACCGAAATCTACGCGCTGTTCAATTTTTCCGAGAATTATTTTTTAACGCTTTATTACACAAGCCTTGTTGGAAATAGAAAATTCTTTGAGCGACCCCTTGATAGTATATATGGAGATACATTCTCCTCAGCAAGAAATGCTAGCCCAAGAATGCACAGCAACTGACTCTCTTGGAAGTTAGCATTAGCTGATGAAAGGCAGAAAGTGTTCGCTCAGACGATTAATAACAGTTTCGTATTGGAGGCGTTAAGATTAACCACCCATTGCCTCAGTTAACGATTGAATGTAGGTCATTTTTTAGATCAATTTGACCTCATCTAACCCAGGGCCTCCAAGAGAAATTTTGCAAGGTGGTACAAGCCCCTTTTGAGGCCCCGAAGTTGGTAAAGATTTTTCTTAAAATTGACGATTCGACGTCCAGTAAATTTACGCGTAAAGTGTCATAAATGATTTATTTACATGTTCAGATATAACATACATAAAGTCCTTACAAAACAAAATCATAATACATACAGGTACATGACGACGCGAAAATCCTGGTGTGAGCAAGTCAAATCATTACGCTAATTTACGCATCGTATCATCTACTGGAGGTAGATACTCTTAATGTTATATGTTTATACAACTCGGCCTACAGTAATACAATAAATACTAATAAAAAGAAGTGTAGTGTGGTAAGTCTAGTGATGTTTGAGTATGTAAATGTAAGTGCATGTCAGGATGAGGACAGTAGAAAGTGCATGTTCTCGAGGTGGGATGGATATTACATAATTACTGTAGGCCCCTTCTTAGTTCTTTGGGCCCGGAACTAAGTACTGGCTGGACCCACTTCTCATAGGCCATGATCTAACCAATAAGACTTACTATTAAGATAGGAGTAAATAGTTGTGTCATCAGTATAGATTCCGAGTTGATAACTGATGACATGGTAGTCAGGCAAAAATACTCTAGATTTTGAAAACAATTATCTGTGCCCAGAATGTAGTTAGAGTGTCAAAAAGCTTACGTAGTCTCAAATGTCGCATGAAAATTCACCAGGCTGCCAGCGACCAGCCACGTATTGTTATCCCTAAGAACAATTTTTGAAGTAAGTTTACTATTCCATCTGTCAACGTATATATAAATCACTCTAAAGATTTAAAAGTCATCTTTTTAGACATGTCAAGTTTGTACCAGACGATCATTGATTCATTGTATCTCTGGCAACTTTCCTTAGGCACAAAAAGATAAATAAACAAAATAGAGTCTCGTCTGCCATTATATATTTCTTGCAGAAATATATTTGATCACTGGAAGTTTTGCTATAAATTCTGAATAATTTCACAAGATTTTCTTTGGTAATTTTATTCAGTCGTGTGTATGTGTGTGCTAATAATCTCCGCTAGTGAATTGAGAGGATAATGTTAAGTTTCAACGCATGCCAAGCCTCCGTCGCGGGTTTATTTCAAAGTCAGACAACTTGCATTTAATCCTATTATTATTGACGTGAGGTAGGATCTTCATTGTACATACGTTTCCATAATAATAGACATTCTTTTTTAAAACTATTGTTAAATGCCGATATTCAGAATATGGATGACATATTTTAAAATAAAGTTCACCCTGTACAGGGACCGGGGAACACTCTAACTAGAGTGTTACGTTAGGGGGTAATTTGTGAGAGAGAAGTGGAAAATAACGGTTAAATCTTGACTTGAACAGGTTAAGATTGTAGTTATCGGGGAAACATTCTCTTGGGAGTCGGTTCCATAGAGCAGTGGTTCGTGGGAAAAGTTGTTCGAGTGGAACTTAATTCTCACCTATAAAATACGGATTGAATGTAAGTAGTTTGCTACAATGTAAGCGGCATGGCGGGTCCTTGCCGTGAAATTAGAATTAGCAGAACAAAGGAATGTAGTTCGTCCGAGCACTTTCCGTGAAAGTAGCGATAGACAAACGAGAGACTTGCTCCATCCCGCCTCTGAGAGAGGTTTTAGATTGTGGGAAATAATTAATCACCCACAAGAACTCGGAGACGCTTTTGAACTCTATCGAGGCTAGAGAGTGTAGTCTGGGCAGCTCCCGTCTAAATATGAAAACAGTATTCCATTTTAGGCCTGGCTCTTGTAAAGGGAGAGGATAGCACCTGGAGTCAGGTACTTACTGGAGCGGTATTGGGAGACGACCATTTTACCTGCATCTTTAGGGATGGCTTGTATGTATGAGTTCCACTTGAGGTCAGGTGTGAGTTTAAGATCCAATAGTCTCTCAAGGCACGGTGCCTCTCCGAGGGGACATCCGTTTATCGTGACTGGCGGTATTCGGGGTTCGATCGGCGATGATGGAATGTAACTAGTTTAGTTTTCGAGGCATTGAATGTAACCAGCTAGTTTTTACCCCAACGGGTAGTTCGTAGTACATCGGATGAGAGATCAGCTGCCAATCTCAGATCATCAAGAGTTTTAGAGGTGCAATCGTATATGGTCGTATCGTCAGCATAGATGTTTACAAATGATCTGAGAATATTCTTGGACAGATCATTTATGCTGGTCCTAGGATTGACTTCTGGGGACATTTACGTTGACCGCCAGGGCCACAGAGGACTGGCAATTAATAACTACCTTCAGGAACCTGTCTGTCAGGAAAGATTTTATAATCGAGAAGACCCTTTAGTGATTCCATAAGTGAAGAGCTTTTGAACAAGGAACTTAATTCTTCAATAGTTAGATAAATTTATTTAAAGGTTCGTTTGTGAGAGGGGTATATACCTCAAGGTCGGGACTAGAATAAAAGCCGTATACATATGCCGACACATTAGAACGAAGAACGATTTGCAATGGTTAAGAACAAAAGAGATACTATTTATCTTATATTTTCGCTTACTTAATTTTAAAAGCTTACATTGTCCTCGGTATAACAATAAACTACATCCGGCAGCAAGGTCTCTGATCGGGAGATTGGAGGTTTTGAGGAGCGAGGAACCACCTCTTAATTGTTGTTGCTCCCAGGTCCACCCTGACCCGAGGTGGTAGCACCTGTTAGGGCCCCAACTATGGGCAAGTAGTGAACCCCAAAGCAAAGACAAAATATAAAAATACATTTTTATAGTAAAATTACAAGCAATACCTATTTATAGTAGAATTACCAACAATTATAATTTCTTAGATGCATTTTTTACCAAATAATCTTTCATTACAACATATTAATCATAGCAAATTGAAATTGTTTTTTGACAACTTATGCCATGTCATCAATTTTACTATAAAAATCTATTGTTAGTCATTTTACTATGAAAATTTATTGTAGGTCATTTTACTATGAAAATCTATTGTTGGTCATTTTATTAGAAAATATATTGTTGGTCATTTTGCTATAAAATGTATTATTGGTAAATTTACTTTAAAAATCTATTGTTGATAATTTTACTATAAAAATGTATTGGTAATTTTTTTTATATAAAAATATATTACAGGTCACTTTACTACAAAAATGTATTGTTGGTAATGTTTATAAAAATGTATTGCTGTTATTTTTATTATAAAAATGAATTTTTATACTTTTCTAGCGTTTTGACTATTGTTTAGGGGTTTACTCTTTAGCCATAGCTCGGACCCTAAGAGGTGCTACCACTCTGGGTCAGGGTGGACCTGGAAACAATAGTAATTAAGAAGTGGCTCCACGCTTTTCACAACCTCCAATCTCCCGATCAGAGGCCTTGCTGACGAATGCAGTTTATCATCATACCCAGGACGATGATTGAAGAAATTTAATTACTTAAACCTATCATAATCTCGTTCGGTCAGTCAGTGTATACTTATATCCGTATATCGATCTCTCTATCCGATAAGTGTTTTGGAATGCCATCAATGATGGAATTAGCTTTCTGCATCCTCCCTACAAACAGAAGTATACAAATCGGTTATTTGAATAAAATGAGAACTTAACAACCGTAATTAAAGATGTGCAATTTTTACTTCGACAGCCGTACATGACATAGATGGTCACCGATCCTTCCATCAAACTGAAAATATGGCAACCGAGAAATGAATTCAGTTTATGAATGATAATTCGAATTTGTACGAGTTAAAATGTGGTAGTAATGTTCTTGGTAAATATCTGAATCTACATTTTGGTTAACATCCGACCAGCACTGTTGCCCTGTCGTCGGTTTTTGAATGTAAAATGTCAAAAGGGACAACTTCTGAGTAGATATTGCAGACTAGAGTATAAACTCGACCAATATTTCACTTTTTCACACTAGTGTAAACTGGACCTATGACTAGCTTTTTGTCTAATTGAAACAAAACTGGACCTAGGTTTATGTTTTTGAGTTTAATCTAAACCGGACCCATTTTTAATTAATCACCCTTAAATGATGAATAAAAATAATAAAGTTGATTAGGTTTGCTTATTACACTTTCTTTGAAGGTTTTCTTTTTTAATATTTATTAAAGGAAGAAATTTACTGACGTATTCTTTATGCTAAAATGAAGCCAGACGCTTAGTAGAAAATGGCTTGAATAAAATTTAATGTTTAAAAATTTGTGTATATCTGATGTAAGAAACCGCCAAAATTAACCCTGAAAGTTTGTCACAAAATTAGACGTATTAAACCTGATTTTAAACTTTTTATGAAGATACTAAATTTATCTTAATTTTGAATTAAAATAAGTTTGTAAAATCGAACTATTGTCTAAAAGAAAGCCCAGTGACACTTGTGAATTGTCATTCTTCTCAAGTGAGTATTTTGTTGAGAATAATTATAATTGTTTTATGAACCAAATAGAATTGTATTTAGAATTTGTTATCATGTCTAACTGTTTGGCACAAGAAGGAAAATTGATGCAAGCTTATCTTGTAAATTTTGTATTCTGTTTTGTCATTATTTTTCACGTATTTTAATAAATGTACATTTCTTTCAAATTTCACACCCATGTCTTGTGTTTTGTTTTTTGTTGTTGTTGTTTGCGCCATTCATAGTACTCGGGATGAGAGATCTGACGTACTATTCCCGCTCCCAAACCGTTTCACTATGCCTTGCCTTTTTTTTTACTCCTGTGTAAGTGGGACTTGTGTTTTCTATCTATTAATACTCCGCCCTAGGTATGACGATAAACTACATCCGGCAACAAGGCCCCTGATCGGGAGATTGGAGGTTTTGAGGGGCGTGAAACCACCTCTTAATTGCTGTTCTTCCCAAGCCCAACTTGACCCAGGTTGGTAGCACCTGTTAGGATCCCGGCTTTGGGCAAATAGTGAACTACCAATCAAAAATCAACAGTACATTTTTATAATAAAATTATCAGTAATGCATTTTTATAGTAGAGTTGCTAGCAATATTTTTTTTTATAATAAAATGAACAACAATATATTTTTATAGCAAAATTAACAATCAATACAACACTGAAGTATAAAAGTGCATTTTTGTAATAAAATTGCCAGTAATACATATTTATAAAAAATTACCAGCAATATATTTTGTAGTGGAATTACCAGCAATATATATTTTTATAAATTACCAACTGTACCTTTTATCTATAAACTATATGTCTAAAAGAAACATGTTTACCAGGAAAGTATAATGTATGTATGGACACGTGGCCGAGTGGTTAGAATCTTCGCACGGTCGATTTGTCAGGAAGTCGATTCTTGGAAAGTGCTTGAAAACCATTCTATGGTTTGACCTTGTGAGTGAAATTGGGGAGACGGAACCCTAGCTGGTCGAAATCACAAGTCATCGTGACCGAGCGTGCTCGCCTTGTTGAAATTGTTGATCACGCTAGATAACGCGCTCTTTCCCCTGGTCTGTTCAGCATAGTTACAGTATAAAACACAAATGTGTTTGTGTGTCTGCAATACTAGTAGACGAATACGAGTGGCCAGCTATACATACATAAAATTATGTACAAAAATATCTGTAGTTGAAAGCATAAAATTGCATACAAAATATTTAGATTTCGAACTTAAATAAAACATAGAGGTTGATATGCTGCTAAACAACCAAACTAAAATATCTTATGTTACAGTTAAAGCCATAAAAATGTATCAAAATATTTAGATTTAGGCATAGAGGTGTCGATATGCTGCTAAAACAAAATCAACCAACCAATCTATTAATACTCGGGATGAGAGATTTGACGTTCTCTTTTTTCCCACTCTTCCCATCCAAATTGTTTTACTATGATTAGCTTTTTACTCTTGTGCAAATGGGACTTCTATTTTTAGTTCTAATATATACAGAATTATGTCTTTCTATTCCATTGTTTTTTGTCCTATAAGAATTATATTCGACATTAAATAATTCAACAAACGTTGATATGTCACTAAATTAACCAATCTGAACCTGAAGTAAAGCAGCACGATAACTAATGCATTTATTCTTTGTACGTCCATTACTACTGGTAATACTAATTCTCAATTTTATTTTTACTTGCGGAGAATAAAGATGTTTTATGTGCAGAAATTGCTTCAGTTTTAATGATTGGTGTATGACATAGAAAATCTAACGACTTCAAAAATAGAAGACGTAAAAGTTCCTATAATCATTCTTTCTGCAACAAAACAATCAAATAAAACTAAGTGAAGATTAATGAGCTTGCAGTAAGATTCTTTTGCTTTTTCCATTCACAGAAATGGAAAAAGTAAAAGAATCTTTGAGAAATTGTCTTATACCGATGCTTAAAGTTAATTGGAGCGTTAAGGAAAAATGATAATTATGGCCATTTTGGTCTCCGGTAAATAATTTCGATGTGTGATAATTTTGAATTATAGATGGTGATTCTTAAAGTGAACGATCAGAGACAAAAATATATATAACAAAAAACAGCATTTGGAACACTAAAATAATGATGTTTAATTGAAAATCTCCACGTTGAGTAGTAAGACATTTTTTTTAATTGAATACAAATGTAGTTTTTCCGTCGAGGTCTGATATTAAAAAAATATTCTTTGTTTTAACTCAAACATATGTTTTTTGGTGTCCACTAATGATTGCAAAATTTGGCGGGTAAGTGATATTCCTGCTTAATCACCGAAATGGTGATGCTCGTTAGCACTGAGTAACACCAAAAATATGCGTTATTTCTGGCTTTTGAAGGTCTTCATTGCTCGCTGGCATTAAAAATCAGGACAAAAATAAATTGTGGAATATTTCTGCTGCATTACTAGCTGTGATTTTTAGTGCCTTAATTATCATTGGGTATCAATATTTGTAGTGTTAAGATAAAAACCTCTTGCACAGAATCATTCTCTTTATGTCTTCCTAAACTTAATCCCTCAGTTAAATGGCTAGATTATGACAAAGCAACTAGTATTAGGACAGAACATAGCATAGTGTATCTTCTTTTATGTGCCGTGTCCCTTCAAGACGTAGACAGTCATGGACCTCCACATCTTTCTGTCCCTTGTAGCTCTTAAAATGTTTTGTCTTTTTGTTATTTCTCCCAAAGCCTGTGCTGCCATCCGTTTGCTCAAGCCCATTAAGTATGACACGCGTTGCTTTCCCCGATTTCTCTTTTCCTCTATCCGTCCTATGAGTATCAGATTTTCCAAGCCCCCCTTCTTCATTACGTGTTCCAGAAATTTCAACTGCCTCTTCCTGATGTTAAGTATGTTTTCTTTTTGTTTCCATTCTCTACAAAACATCGTGTTGCTCACACGTTCGCTCCATGGGATCCTCAGCATTCTTCTGTAGAACGACATTTCTGTTGCTTCGAGTCTCTTCTTCATCTTTGAGGAGGTTGTCCATCATTCGCTGCCATACAGGAGGACAGACATAACACACTTTCTTAAAATTATAATTGTAAATGATCCACAGCCAAAATTGGAAACTACTCTTAATTCTAATTTCAGCCGTTTTATTCAATAAACCAACATCACACTTTCTTTGCTAGAATTGACTAACTTTGACACAACATCGAATTGCTAGAGCGCTTGGTGAATATAAAAGTTATTCTGGATACTAACAAAACTTTCACACTGATGACCTCTCTACCACTAATGATTTTTTGTAGTATTTCGACATATGAAATTGCGACATAAAATCAGAGAGATTTGGTGTAGTGGAAAATAAAAGATTTTTACACTAAGCCAAGTTAGGAAGGAAATTATTAGGTTAAGTCATAAGTAAATTACATTTTAAGAAACTAACTGTAATGCCAAATGTCTCATCTTAACTACTACACATATGTACCAGTTAAGAATTTATTTGGGGTATACTAACACACCTTAGTTGTTTCGCGGCAATGGCAGCGTACACGGTGGATTTACGAGAAATGTTATTTTTCTCCATGACAACGCAAAGGTGCATAAAGGAAGGATAACACAGGAAAATTTTTTGGAACTCGGTTGGTTTGTTCTACTCCATCTGCTATCTTCGCACCAACAGATAGTTTGTTTTTTTTTTCGATCGCTGCAATACGATACTCTCATGAAAACCAGAATAAAGATATCGCCGAAAACATTTTCCCATCAAAAGCTGCGGAATTTTACTCAAGTACCAAAGAGATTTTAAAGAGGGAAGTGGGAACTCGTCATTTAAGATAATGGTGAATATATAATTGGATAAAATGTAATTGCACTTTATTTTTTTAAAGAATAAAGTTTATAAACGAATGCAGAAATTATCTATGACTCATTCATGGATCACTACTTAAAAAAAAATCATTATCAATGTGACAGTTCTCTACCCTAAAAAAAAAACACACACGCAGGAAAGTAAACAGTATATTATATTGATTACGATACTTTATAGCATATCATTCGTTGAAGATACATTGATGATTATAATATATATATATAACAAAAACAAAACCCCGTTGAAAATGGCTAAAGAAGAGGCCGAAAGCTCTTGGGACAATTAACATTAAGGAAAATTTTTGTACTCCCTTACTCGCACCAAACGGGAAAAACGTAAGAACAGTGTAAAAACTAAAAAATGAATTAAATTTTCTTTGTTTGCCATATTTTACGAAAGATGATTAAAAGGTTTATATATATATATATATATATATATATATATATATATATATATATATATATATATATATATATATATATGTCAATATTCCTTTCCTTAATAGAACATAAAGAAAGTATTCTCTAACAATAAACAATAGACAATGTATGCGCTTCAGTCATAAAATGTGCAACACAATAGATGGTTGTCTATGTACTGTACTTACCTATCGTAGGGTCCCTGCTTTTGTTTGCAAAATCTTTTAGAATTTCCTGTAAACAGGTATTCCCACGCAAACGAGGAATGCACGAGAAGGTTTGCGGAGTTAATAAACATGCGGAAAATGTTGGCGCGAACTGATAAGATTAGTCTTACCACAAGGGGAGGGGAGGGAAAGAGAAAGTTTACAGTAAAATTTAACAAAGAGACATTACTCTAATAGCGCAATTTCAGCAACAGATTGAAAAAAAAAATGCAAGCTTTCTTGACAAAAGAACTCGTAAAACAATGACAATGATTTCCAAGCATTTTTGTAAAAGAAAATGCTTTCTTTGTCGTAGGTGATCGTAGAATATCACTATAAAAGACTAGTTTGAAATTGGATTGGTTGGAAAATAAATATTTTGTTATTAAATTTACTTACGAAATATTTTAGCAGAAAGAGCGGAAAGAAAAATAAGATGCAAGAAAGAATTCTGAAAGAAGAACGTGCAGATATATTTACAAATAGAATTTATAAAATGATTTAAAGTGTTCATTTTAAAATGGAAATTTTAATCTAAAAGTTTTGTTTCAGCTTCAAAGTTTTATGCATTTTGGTTAGAAAAAAGCAATATATATATATATATATATATATATATATATATAATGGACTCTCCCATCAGTTTCGACGTATGAGGATCTGACAATTTAATTGATACACTTTTGAGATTTTGTGCGATAATCATAAGTGGAACTTAAGACCCGCTAGTGATTTACAACTAAGGCCGCATATGGAGCAAGAGTAAGTGGGATTATATATATATATATATATATATATATATATATATATATATACATATATACACGCTGATTCTTGACTTAACACCCCGTGACTTTTTTCTTTGGGGTTAATTAAAGGAGCAAGAAGAAGAACTTGAAGAGCGAATACAAGAAGTTATCTCTTCCATACAAGATTTCTTGGTGAAATCAGTTGATGTGATTCCTGGGTGGCCGGTAGCGAAATCTGGTGCCCATATCGAATTTTGAATAAAACATTACGCTAAAAACTTTCCTCTCATATCCATTTATTGTAAAAATTGTAGTTAACAAATAAATAATAAGTATTTTAAAATAGGGAGTTACTTTTCAATCACACACACACACTCTATCTCTCTCTCTATATATATATATATATATATAAGTCGTGTGAGCGGGGAACTCGGTTTATATATATATATATATATATATATATATATATATATATAAAAACCGAGTTCCGCGCTCACACGATTTTCAGACCACCTGAATTTCAAGTCGTCTGAAGACCGCATGAACGTGAAACTCTGGTTACGTCTAGGGTCATCCTTTCATAGGATTTAACGTTGTTAAGCGGTTTTTTTTTTTTGGGGCTATCTAGGCAATCTAGGCTTCGAGCATTTTACTGAGGTTTTGCCGTAAGGCCTTTTATCTTTCTTTTTCAGTGCTGTCGTTTTTCTTCGAGAATTTATCTGGATAAGAGTTTTAGGATTTGTCCCTTGGTTACATCAACGTTTTTGAGTTTCTGTAATATATATATATATATATATATATATATATATATATATATATATATATATATATATATATATATTTGCACGAGGTGTCCTGAAATGTTCTCAGCTTAAAAATCTGACCAAACACAATTTAAAGAATAAAAATAAAAAAGGGAATGAGAAGTAAAAACAAGAAAAAAAAAATAAAAGGAAAGAAACAGATCATTTGTTTTGTTTTTTAAGTGGCTGTAAAGAAAAATGCAAATAAGATATTTAACTTATAAATCTTTGATCGATAATGGTCACTTTTCCTGTTTCAAAATACTTACAAAATCTACAACATGGAAGTAGAATTAATGAAAGTTGGATGTTGTTCATGGCAGCATAAAAAAATAATGCCATGAAGTAAATCAGAATTTCATAACTTGTGTGTTTGCTTCAACAAACATGTGATTCTTTGAGAATTTTTTATTTGTTTGTTCATTGAAATCTTTGTAGCAGTCTTCAATCATTTTAAAGATTTTTCAGAAAATTATATGCCGGAATGAAAAATGGGAAAAAAATAAAAAAGAAACAGTTTGAAGAATTAAAAAATAAAAATAAGGACGACAGGCAAAATTAAATGTGGGAATTAAAAAATATAAAAAATGGCCGAAGTAACATGAAATAATATAGTAAAAGGGAAATGAAAAGACAGGGAATAAAAGAGGTGAAGAAGAGTAAGATTAATGCGACAAGAGTAAAATAAAGAAGCAAGAAAAAAAAGTTAGCAAATGAAGCAGAATTAATAAGAAAAAATAATTTCGAAAGCGAATAAAAGGGGATAAAGAATGAGAGAAACGAAGGTGAACGAAACCGATGAAAGTAAAAAGAAATGAAGTTGAAATATAAAACGGAAAATTAAAAAAAAAATGGTAAACTGTATAAAGTCTAATGAGAACTTATAAAAGAATAATATGAAAAATAACCAGAAGAAGAACGAAGAGAATAATGATTATTAACGTTTCAGATGTCGGGTTTTTCGAAAGATTAGACAATGGCGTGGAAGGGTTGCTACGTGTGATGGAAGGAAGAGGGCATTCCGTATTTACCAA
This sequence comes from Acanthosepion pharaonis, assembly GCA_903632075.3. Classification (NCBI taxonomy): domain Eukaryota; kingdom Metazoa; phylum Mollusca; class Cephalopoda; order Sepiida; family Sepiidae; genus Acanthosepion; species Acanthosepion pharaonis. The sequence goes on along the minus strand of CAHIKZ030003869.1, from coordinate 176,318 downwards.
GCGACGGAAACATGTCGACGATCGATTTGTTTAGATGGCGAGAAAATCGATAAAATGTGCAAAATGAGTGGAGAAAATAGGCAGGAAATGCTCGACTTGCGAAATATTTTCAGTCGATGTTGCATCTTATTGTAAAAGGCAAGGGCGTGGTATGCAGTTATGCTTTCATGAAAGAAACCGTGTGAAATGGAAAGAAACATGGGGTATGCACGGTGTGAATTGTATTGTAATATATCTATTGAAAAATGACAGTAGTTAAATAAGGACATTAAGTCTGTTTGTATTGTAATTATTTTGTTGAAAAAAAAATCAATGAATTAATGAAAAAAAAAACGTGTGTTTGAAAATGATTTACCTGAGCAGAATAGAGTTGATTAAGGTTCATCCGAAAAGAACGGGTTGAAAGCATCTGAATATCAAATGATGTTACCGTGCTATCACTAAAATTTGGTCGGGTGAATAGTAAAATTTGTTTTGGTTATATGCAATATTATAATACGTTGATAATTAAAAAAAACAACAAAAAAAAAAACGGACAAATATACGAACAGGGATTGATAAGTTACACAAACTGTATCATAAATTGAATATAGTTTTATATGAGAAAAAGACGTTGACTTCTATAATAGAAAATGCTACTAACCATTGCTTAAATTATACAAAATAGTGTTGATGAAAATAAACGATAGTCCTTGATAGAATGAGATTTCCAAAAATTTGAAATATCTTCCAGATAAACATATAAATAAAATAGGAGCAATTCAACATGGTATAATGGCTAGCAAGCTTGTCTCGTTAGATCAATTACGACTGAATAGTGAGTTCTTTCCTCACTGGGTGCCTCATACTTTCCGCCTTATACCACACATAAGCTTTGCTTAGAAAATCACCATATATAGGTACAATAGAATCATTGTATTAATTCCTGACCACTGACAATCGCTTTTCTTTTCGTTTTTAGTGCACAGAATTCAAATTAAATGCTTACTAAAACAAATTTTGGACCATAATTGAAAAATTCGAGATAGACTCATCAATTTAGCACCCCCCCCAACAAACTCAACCAAAAACAATTTGCTAGTACCGAAAATGACTAATGTTAACTAGGGTTAGAAATAGCATAGGATTATCAATGGGTAACGAATAACTGAAAACCTTGCCTTTGTAGACACATTTTTGAGTCAAAAGCTTATAAACTTATTTATTTTAATCAAGACTCAGATATTTTTTAAAAATAAAGACTTACCTTTCTCAAAATTTTTAAATAAATTTTGTTTTGCCATAAATCTTTGCTCTTTGTACTTTGAAGCTTGAATTTATTCGTACCACACATAAAAAAAAAACTAAGAAAAGATGGATTTTTACAGAGGAATTACTAACAAGCTGTAAACAGAACGGAAATTCACCGTTCCAGATTAATGTTATCTCCTTATGAAAAAAATAAAAAAATAACAACAAAATACTAACACTTATATTTTAAGTATGAAATAAGCATAAAATAAGACTAAAATTCGAGAATTTGTAAGCTATGACAAGAACCAGTTAAAATTACTTGAAAAAATACATAAAAAATAAAACAGAAAACAGTGTAACGGTTACAAGTGCAGTCGCATTAAAATCCTATTATAATTGTGCTTATCTCTCTTTACGATAGTTTTCACGACCTTTACGCCTTGCCAATACCTAATAAATAATGGACTATTCCGTTTTGATACCGTGGAAAGAGGTGAAAAGGCACTATTTGGTTTCGGTGAGAAAATGAAAGAAAGAAAGAAAGATGTTTAACACTTCATTCAGTGAAATGGGAAAAGTTGTCAATTTTAAATCTTTTCATTTGTACCCATTTCTTAAAATAACGACCAGCATTCTTATTTATGATTGTTATTTCGATGTTTTGTTAAAGTTGTTAAGCTCAAATATTTAACGATACAATTGCGGAATTTCTACGGATATTTTATCGTCCTAGAACTCGACATGAGGTTGCCCAATCATTAACTTAAGCATTAAGAGTTATCAAAATATTAAAATAAGAAAAACGTGAAATTTTCAAGGGTTAAAACTAATGCTATATTAATTTGCCATAATTTTTGTTACCCATTCCACAAGGATTTTCAGTCGTTATGAAAACATTATAGAAAATGAAAGTTTTAATATAATACTTAATAAAACCTCTTCCTGGTATCTTTTATGTGCCGTGTCCCTTCAGTACGTAGGCAGACATGGCCCTCCACATCTTTCTGTCCCTTAGCTCTTAAAATGATTTGTCTTTTTGTTATTTCTCCCAAACCCTGTTCTACGATCTATTTACTTAAGCTGATCAAGTATGTTACGCGCTGGCCTCCTCTGTCTCTTTTTCACTCTATCCATCTTGTGAGTATCAGATTTTCCAAGCCCTCCTTTCTCATTACGTGCCCTAGAAATTTCAGCTGCCTCTTCCTGATGTTAAATATGTTTCCTCTTTGATTCCATTCTCTCCAAACCCTTGTCGTTGCTCCAATGTTCGGCCCATGGTATCCTTAGCATCCTTCTGTAGAACCACAGATTGTAAAAACAGTTTCTTCTTGTTCGTTTTTTTTTGTTTAGTGTGTGTGTATGCGTGTACAAGTAGTTAAGTGTAAAAAATGTAGAGCTGTATGTTTATGGAAAGCAGATGAGAAGGAGTTATTCGCAAAACGAAGTCGTGCAAATCTCGAGTGGAATTCTATTATTCTGAGAAACGCTTGAACGAACTCCCAAACCGACTTTCAACAAACCGTATGGAACCTCATGTCATCTGCGCTGTCATTATGCGCTTTTGTCAAAGATACAATTAATGTAGACAGAGATTAAAAAAAAAAGGTAACGTTGAAAAGAGGAAGAAAGGCGGTAATAAACTTTTTTTTTCATTTGTATTTATCAGAATTTTCTAAAGATTTGTTTCTTTGATTTTTCTATTGGTTTATCGAGATTATTCTGCACCACAAGAATCTATGTGAACATATGTGTCGATATGTATTCATTAGACAAGCAGAAAGAAATCTGGAAAAAAAAACTGTGTATATGAGAGAGAGAGAGAGAGAGAGAGAGAGAGAGAGAGAGAGAGAGAGATAGACATGTATTTGTGACGTGTATTTATAATGGTCATCTCTCTAAGCAAATATGTGTTTTTCATGTATTGGTACAATTGTTTATACAGAAAAAAACAAAACAAGCAAACGTATAAAAAAAAGGGAGGTAAAGTGGGTGAGAGAATGTATAAGTGAGAGGTTAATATCGACCTGTACATTTCTATATATTCCTAACATTGTGATGATTATCTGTCTCTCCCCCTCTCTCTGTCTTTGTGTGTGTTAAAACGAGTAATTTGAGTCTCAGATAGAAAAACCGGGGTAATTATTTGTTTTGGTAGAAATATCCACCCAGGATATTCTTATTTCAACCATCTGTTTTATTAAATTATCAAAAAGTGTATTCTTACTCCTTAATTTAAGACGAAATGTTTCATTATACAAAATTGTTTTTAAAAATTTTTTAAATAATCTCAGCACTTGCATTTATACCAATTACTCCGTCTATTTGAAACTCCACAAGTATATTCATATATATCTATATCTATCTACTATATCTATATCTATATCTATATCTATATCTATATCTATATATATATATGGATTTTTTATTTATCAATCCGACATATTATAATTCATTGCTTAAACGTTATTTGTTTTATTAGATACCCATATCTGAGTAGATCTAATGATGGTTTTCCCTATGGGAACGCAGGTTCGAATCCTGCCGGAGAATGCATATTATTCTAATAAGACTTCTGAAATATTTAGGCCAGTAGATGGAGATAAATAAATATACGGTTTAATAAATAAACAGAGCATCTATTCAAATATGGATATCCATTAAAATAACGTTTAAGCAATGAATGAGTGAATATATATATGTGTGTGTATGTGTGTGTGTGTGTGTGTATGTGTGTGTGATATAAATATGGTTTTAAGATGCAATATTTATGGGTAAAAGTTGTCAATAGAGATAGAGTGTATTTAAATATAAAAGTGGACACTGAGGTCAACACCAAGCAAATAGTCTGTTTCACCCTTGAACGCAATATTCAGGTCATTATTTTGAAGATTTCCTTCATGAAACAGACTGTTGCCGTTCGGTGTTGATCTCCACTCATATATATAATAATAGTAAAAAAGAAATTAAACTAATTTTACCTAATTAATGATCAGTATATTTTGTATACTCTTCATTTGTACTCACGGTAATATGAGTGAAAAAGAAGACGAGAGTGATTTATATATATATATATATATATATATATATATCAGATTATGGATTAAAATCTTGGACATTTTAGTATGACCTCTATTAACCGGAAAATGCCAATAAGGTTTGATCAATTCTGAGAAAAAGTCGATAAGAATATCCATTTATACTACCCTAAAATATTGTATGATAAAGTTTCAGTGGTCATTATCTGGTGACAACGAAACTGGATATTCTAAACGATTTATAAGTAAGCAAATATTAATGTGAAAGATATTGAAAAGACGATAGATTCGATATAATATAGATTAGTAAGTTCTAAAAAAATAACCCCTAAAGTAAAACTGAAGCCGTAAAATGTAAGAAAATCTTTGTGATTTTCTACTCATAATTAGAAGTGAAGCGTTATGAAAGCCATAGACACGTAAAGCACGTGTCAGAAATTGATTCTTACATAAAAAATCATAACAACTATGGTCTCCAGTCTGTAAATCCTTTAATTACTGGATTGTTTTATTTTTGACGAATCTAGTATTTTTTCTAGGTTCATGCCTACGTGAGTTTTGGTAGGCGTTTGTTTTTCGGTATGTATTGTAAAAATAGAAGATTTTCCAAAATTAATTCATTTGTAAAATATTTTTTCATAGAATTAATTATAGTCAAGGAAGCGATAATTTAGATAGTTAGCCATTCACAATACAGAAAAAACAATATAATGTGCTATATTCAGAATTGGTATAAGTAATGGCAGGTTATATTTTGTGGACATAGATACAAGGAAGCAAACAAAGCGAACGACGAATACCTACATTTGGTGCATACAGAAAAGGGTAGGGATTAATGTTACTTAGAGAATTGCAAATACTACATTACTGGAACTTTAGGTTATATATATATATATATATATATATATATATATATATAGAGAGAGAGAGAGAGAGAGAGAGAGAATCTGCCAAAAATGTATACGCAATTCAGGAAAGGAAAAACTTGTACAAATATAGTAATACTAAATTTATTCAGACATCACGAGATTAATACGAGTTACCTTTGATTTTCCAATCACAAGAGATGCTCAAAATGGTGGCCTTTAGCTTCCAGACATTTATTAGTACGGCGAACTTTTGCTTGTGCAAAGTTGGGGAAAGTGTCCAATGGGATTGCTGCACATGCATTTTCAATTTCTTGTCTAAAGGCCGCCAATGTCATTCCATCTGTCGAGAAAGTATCTTACGACTGTAAACAGTGGTATCGCATTTTGATAAAAATACGAAAGACAAGTTCTTTTCCTTTCCTGAAGTGTGTATACATTTTTTCGGACTGTATATATATATAACGTAATCTTCAAGCATGAAACAAACTGTTACCACTTAATGTTGATCGCAGTCTCCTCTTTTATATTTACAAATGCTCTATATCTGATATTGAGCACTTTTACCCATAAATATAGCATACCTTAAAACTATATATATGTGCGCGCGCATGTATGTGTGTATGTCTGTGTTAATAAGTTTGTGTTTCACTGAAAAAATAAACAAAATCGTCGACCAAGGTGTTTCTGGAAGATAACGCTTCTAAGGTGAGAAGTCTTTATAATTAGAGTGCTCAGTAACAATAGATACAGCATTGATAATAACAAATAAGATTAAATGTTGACTCTTAATTTTGCGATTACATCAATTCCCCATTGTAAAATTGTGTTTATAGTGAACCCCTGCCAATCTGATGTAATCTTTGAGAAACTCAGAATAAGGACAGATATTTGAGTATTTAATTTTATTTGTTACTATATATATATATATATATATATATATATATATATATATATATATATATATATATATATATATATATATATATATATATATACGCGCGCGCGTGTTTGTGTGTGTGTGTGAGTGTGTTTGGAAAATTTACGACAAATTTCTGCTTTCCCTCTCCTTCGTTCACATTTCTTCCGTTAGACTAATAGAGTACTAATAAACTAATAATGTGGTGTTTACGTTGATTTGACTACACATCAACGTAAATATCACTTTATTAGTCTAACAGACGAAATGTATCAGACGAAAAAAATTTCCACTTTTCATAGGTTTTCATAAAATTGTTCTGATATATAAAAATTTATATACCTTTTTATAATATATATATATATATATATATATATATATATATATATATATATATATATATATATATATATATATATATATACGGAAGTGTCAATTGATCTGACGTGCTATGCCACTTAGCTATAGAGTAGCGTCTAGTTAGCAAAGACCAAATTACTGTTTTAAACAACAAATCTTCAACGATTTTCCCGAACGATCATATCTGCTCAAGAAACGTACCTTAACGTAAACATTGACAGCATATGAAAATGGATTAAGTCCAATAATTATGTAATATATTTTCTGTTTATACGTTATTTTAACAGATACAATTTATTTAAGTAAATGCTCTATTTTAAATAAACAGTATTAATTACATTTATCGGCCTCAATTAAATGACTTGATATATATATTGCGTTTATCCTGAAACTGTCTGTTGTCGCTAAGTGTTGACTTCAATGTTCACTTTTATATTTACATACGCTCTACCTATGATATTGAGCACTTTATCCCATAAATATGGCATACCTTAAAACTATATTTCTTCACACACAAACACACACACACATATATATATATATATATATACGCGAGCGCGCGTGTGTGTGAATAGCGACTGTTTCAACGTAAGAATCAGCACTGCGTGGTGGTTGTTATTGGTCTGAGAATAGTATTGAGGCTTGAAACTGACAGTCACTATGCAGTGTTTATTACTATGTCCAAATAGTCCAAATCTATAAATGATCTATCTCCGATATTGAGCTTTCTTCCATTCTAAATATAGCAAGTTTTAAACAATTGTACAGTTCATACTGACGCTATAATGTTCACTGCGCTCGACGAGATTGATTGTCTTGGATTTATGTGTATATATATTTTCATTATTTCAAACGTTATTATCAGCAGATGCCCATATTTGAAATAGACTCCCCATTTTTATCATTACTTTAAACAGTGTGTATTACGTCTATCGGCCCGCATACTCGAGAAATATCAATAAATAAAATGTGCTCTCCGGCAGGAATCGAACCTGCGTCCCTCTTTGTAAGAGAAACAACCGCTTGATCTGATTACGAAGAACGTCACAGTTCAGCAAGGCTCTATTTTTTCTTTTAAGGAAAGCCCCCCGCCCCGTTACAAAGATATTTTTCTCGAAAGTCCATATCTACTCAGTTTCGCGTTCGAAAAATAAGAAATAAGAATTAATGGATTTATTTTTTAATCCAACATTTTTATTGCCTCAAACGTATTACAAACAGACGCCCCATTTTTATTTTTACTTTAAACAGTGTCTGTTACGTTTATCGGCCTGCACATTCGATAAATCGCAATATAGAAAATGTGCTCTACGGCAAGAATCATATTTGCGTACTCCATTGTAGGAATAACCACCATTTGATCCGATATGCTTTACCTCTCAGCCAGGAACAACGTCACTTAAATCGAGTATGAGTTTCTAACTCGACCTATTTTTAAGTTGATCATTTGTATGCTAGGATCTAACTGCTTAGTTCGGCAATAGTTGCGTTAAAATGGGTCATTGTTTTCCTTGGGTAGTTTTTTCTTTTTTTTTTTTTAAAGGCAATAATGCCATTAAGACACAAGTGGGTTAGAAGGAGTAAAAGAGAATAAGAAGACTTTAGTGAAGAGAAAAGACAATAAAAGAGTAAGTTTCAGGAAGTCAGAAGATGGCGATTGGCGTTGTAAATTTGATTTTGCGTTAAAAAATTATAGTATTCTTATAAGCATGTTATAAATTATAAATACTCTGAGTACACAACGATGTTGTGCAGTTTCTAAACATTTGAAAAAATTTTAATCCTACGTTCCCTCAGAATGTAGGCGATCATGGCTCTCCGCATATTATTTTTTTGTTGTTGTTATCTGTGAATTTTCATGCATTTTTGAGAAAGACAATGGGCCGATTTTATTGTTGCTTTCTCCACGTTTTAGAATTCAGAGTTTTTCTTTCTCTTAGACTGGTTGACGTCAAAGGCTGCAGAGTCTCATCTACTATGCTATTTAACTTACAGCTAGGGAATTAAGAGGCGGATTCATGCCTAGCCCAAGAATACCTGAAAGTTAGCGTAACAGATTAACCCACATTTTGTATTCGGCTCGCTGATTTCACTTTTGGCGGTGATATCCATTACACTACATGCATATCCCTTTAAACTTTTACGAAAGAAAACCGATGACGAATTATTCTTGAAATTTCGCTCCAGAGATGTTCGTAGAGGAAGTTTTTCGGGTACCTATTATAGGTCAGGGATAAGAGTGACCCTTTCTCCGAAAGAGTTACCAGTGTTAACTTTTGACCGGAAGTGAAATAAACGTTTCTCCTCATTTTAGATGTGAGAAGGCGTCGGACCCAGGTATTCCAACCCTGCTGCAGTACCTCCCTCATGGCGCTAAGAGAAGTGGGGTCGGTGTAATATCGATGCCAGCCTGACAGTGGTCGTGAGGACTGGACATAACATTTTATGTGTATGGCGCTACCCACGTAAAAGCAACCTTGTGTCACATCCTGCCTAAGTGATAGGCCGGGTAAATATACCTAGTATAGCGAGTTCAGTGGATGCTCCATAAATATCACTTTTATAGACTAAGCGTAGTAAAAAAAACCCAAAAAAACTACAGCAATTTTTACTTTTGATGTGGATTCCATTTCTTAAAGTAAGTTTTACACTGGTAGACTTTCTGAGCTTGACAAGTTAAAAGATACAAACAAAACCATAATTTTTTCAAACACACTCGCATGTGCGCGTGGACACACACACACACACACACACACACACACACACACACACACACACACACACACACACATCTAAAGCATTAGCATGAACGACATCAGTCCAATAACCGGTTGAGGCCACATTGTCGATGTGCAGCTGAGCAGCTGAGCACCTGGCCAATTCCATCCACATATCTGGGTTGAAAGCCGGAGAGACATTCATTCATGAATAACGTGTCTTGGCTATGTAGAGCTGGTGGAGATCACCCCTGTTCAGTTTAAACCACAGTCGATGTTCTCCAAATTGAAGGCTCGCCTTGATCATGGACACGTGGCAATTGCTTCCATTCTGGGAACTCTCCGTCCCATCTATTGACATAAGTCTAGAACATCCTATTTCACACGCACGCACACACGCACACGCACAGACACTATTTAAAAACTTTCGCCAATGAAAAGTGCATATAAAAAATATCGAGAAATTTAACTAGTCAATTGCTGATACCCTCTAACGAGTGGACGGAGTGATTCCCGGAGGGAACATCAATCAGCTAAGTGACAAACCTTTCACTTGCATTAATTCTCTCTATATTACAGGGTGTGATGGGTAAATTGTGGCCATTTTATAATTTTAATTTCGCGCATGCGCGTTGTTTATTTTTTATTGTGTCGACTGCACACTATAGTAGTGTCAGTTGGGCACCGTCTGTGAGAAAAAGAGCACCATGGCGCAATTCACTTCACCATAAATTTGGAAACGGCATGTTGTACTGCTTGGCATTTGCGCCGGAAGCTCCAATACGAACATTTCTTAGGACAATGCAGAAGATTCGGAAAGAGTTGGATGAGTCTAATGGTGATTACAAAGGTGTCTAGAGTGATCACTAGTGATGGCGACGTTATGTCTCTATTCATCTTTTCACAGAGCCTCAGACTTAACACGGAGGTTTACCTTAAGTGCTTTCTGGAGCTAGTGCTTCACTGGGTCAAAAGGGTGGCTGCTGGAAAATCCTATATCTGACAACAGGACTCTGCACCATGACACGCAAGCAGGAGAACCCAGTCATGGCTGTCGGAAAATTGTCGCAATTACCCCTTACATCTGGCCACCTAACTCCCCAAATTGCAACCCTCTTTATTATTATGTTTCAGGCGCAGTTGAGCGAGAGGCTAACAAAACTCCTCATAAACACCAAAGATGAACTGAAGGTAAGGATTATGGTAGAATTCACCAATATAAACAAGAAGATCGTCCATAAGAGTTGCAGGAGATTCCGAAGTTGTCTGGAGGTTGTGGTTGAAGCCAATTGGGATTTTATTGAATAAATTTACTCTTTTCTCTTTCAAGATCTTTTTGTGCAATTTTGGTAAGTATATCTGTTAAAACGAGATGCTAGTGTTATTTTGATTTTTGCGTAATTTAGACGACAATTTGTCCATCGCACCCTGTATATATAAATCTGTCTTTCTTGAACTATGGAGGGCAGACTGGGCTCTCTTACCTTGAGATGGAAATCAGTCTAGAAAAATATAGCCTCTGAAATTAAAAGAGGGATGTCCTCCGACAGGCTACCTTTCCATAGATACACTGTTCCTGATATGGCTACGATACAAGTAGTACCTTTAACGGTTCTAAAGTTTTACGGGACTTGTGACCTGGCGACAGTCTTTGAAGCAGAAATAATTCAGATTTTATAATACTTTAGAGAATTGGTACAAATGCAACAGAAGTGTCCAAAGCCTTTTATCGATTTATTCTATATAGGTTTGAGAATCAGAATTAGGTAATTATATTGAACAAAATTTCAAGAACTCTTCTTGATAGTTCCAGATTTTTCTTTTATGTTTGAAAAAAATCCCTTCATGCCATGCTCCAAATCTGTCATTGTATATCCAGTAAAGCAAGATCTACACGGTACTTTTTACAGTTGAAGGGGAGAGATCAATCTATTTTACTTAACAAGTGTACAAGATCTTACTTCATTCAGAGCAACTTTATGCTCTGAGTATTTTTCTGGTTGATGCGTAAAAAAAAAAAAATAAAAATAACTGCCAAACAGGATCTTCTTTGCGAAATAATTTATTTCTGCTTTTCTTTTCTGTGTTCCAAGAGAATGAAAAGCTATTTAATAATCGGCTAATATTGTTTTAGCAAACGTCAAAAAAAAATAAAGAACACTGGAATTCACCGACTTTCTTCTGCATGAAGGATAAACACAAGTCATAATTCGCTGAAACGCATTTGCGATCAGCTTCTGAACACTAAATCTGCATACCGAATATAACGGACATCTTGAAGAATTACAGAGAGACTAATTTTATGTGTTGGACGAAACAACTAACATTAAAAAGTAAACCGGAAACAAAAGATTAAACCTGAAGCAAAAGCAAGTGCAGAAGTAAAAGATTACACAGTAAACAAGGTAACTTAACAAGGAAAGAGAAAAAGGAACATTAAGTTGGATGTGTATGGTTAGATGAAAATGCTTAGTGGTACTTTTTACGCGTTAGTATTGAAGAGTTTATGACAGATCACTCCGCAATTGCTACTGGTTAAACCCCGTACTACCTGCCTAAAGGTGGGGTCATTGACGACCAAACATGTCCCCAGGTTTAAATCAGGATTTTCTGGCCAGTAGGGTGACAGGGTGCTTAAAACAGGACCTGTCAAAGGGCGGATGAACCTTCTTTTGGGGTCAACGGCCATCTAGTACACTGGGCTCCATAGCTACGTATACATTCTGTCTTTTTGCAATTAATGTTTATTCCTTTCTTCTCGCTTTCCTTCACTCGAAATTATCCGTAGCGAGTATATGTACTCTTTATGAAAAAATGTCAGGAGGCTAAACAAACTATAATAATAATAATAATAATAATAATAAGAAGAAGAAGAAGAAGAAGAAGAAGAAGAAATAAGTAAATAAATAAATCTGATAGAATTTTCCTTGTTTGTCACATTCAATGAAAAATGTAGAAGAATAATATAAAAGGATTGCTGCCTAAATCTACAATACACACGCACACACACGCACACACACACACACGTGTATAAGTTCATTTATCACCCGGTTCACTCACCTTCCCCATCTATTGAATATGTTTATCCCTTGTTTCCAGTTTAGGATTGGATTTCTGTCCGTAACATCAACTTAGTATGGAATGTTTAAATGTAATCACAAAATTCTGACTTCAGAAGTATATTAGAAATTTTCTGACAGTCAGTTTAAGCTCGGCGAGATGTTTCCGGTAATGTGACATATATAGATCTTTAGTGTTTACGAGCAGAATTTTTCTTAAGACTTCTTGTAAATTGTGGGTAGCTAGATTATTTTATAGCTCTTTGATCATATAAATGACATGTGAGTTACCTACTTAATGAGGTCGTAACGTGTCCAATATTGGTAATTGATTTATAACAAGAAACACAGGTTGTACACGTGTCCAATATTGACAATTGATTTATAACAAGAAACACAGTGTTGTACTGGACAGTAGAATATATATATATATATATATATATATATATATATATATATATATATATATATATATATATATATGGTACGATGGATAAATTTTCGTCTAAACTTCGCAAAAACGAAAATAACGCCATCTCATTTTAACAGATATATTTACCAAAATTACGAAAAAATTTCTTGAAGTAGTAAAGAGTAAATTTATTCACTAAAATCCCCATTGGCTTCAACCACAACCTCCAAAAGACTTCAGAATCTCCTGCAACTCTTTTGGACGGTCACTTCGTTTAAGTTGGTGAATTCTACCATAATCCTTGCCTTCAGTTCATCTTTGGTGCCACAAGGAGCTTTGTTGGTCTCTTGCTCAAGTGCACCCAACACATAATAATGAAGGGGGTTGGAGTCCGGGAATTAGGAGAAGGGGTTATGTGGTCGCAGAAATTTTCTGACTGCCATAACTGGGTTCTCCTGCTTGTGTGTCATGGTGCAGAGTCCTGTTGTCAGATATAGGGGTTTCCAGCAGCCATCTTCTGGACCCAGGGCAGCACTAGCTCCTGGAAAGCACTTGATGTAAGCCTCCGTGTTGAGTCTGAGATTCCCCCCCACCCGACAAATTCTGGAGTTCTTATCAGAACGAAACTGACCAATACACAAACAGTTTTCTTTTTTATAATTACATGCACATTTTTTAATCTCTGTCCACAAAATGTTAGTCCTTTTCCTTTGATCATCCATCCACAGTATTACGCATGAGGAAGCAGATAAACGTTCTGCGTCTAAAAAATGAACCTGACGTTTCATTAAAGGTCGATCTTCTGCATGGTTTAATCTGAGTTATTCTTGAGTAAACAGTTTACATTTTTTTCTCTTACCTGGCAAATATTTCGCAGATTTTATAGAATATTCAGTGGTTATTTATAACGCATGCGTATCGTGGAGTACATAAAGCTTAAACTATCAAAACTTATTTCTGAACTTAGAATTTTGTGATCTTTATATAAGCATACCTCTGTAATTTGATGTTACGGACAGAACCTCTAACACCTCAATAAACACCGAAGCAAATTACAAGTGATGTATAGAAAATTAACAAGATATTCATGTCACTTTTGTAAATTGGTATTCACTGATGAATGTGCAGGTAATATGATTCTTAGCGAATCGGAAAAAGAAATCGGTAACTTCGATTTCCAGTCGAAGTTTGTTATGTTCACTTTCTCCCATCGACTATGGATTAATTAGCAGAGCTAACTAGGCTTTCTCTTCCCTGGGAAGTAGTTTGGGTTCCGTCAGGCTATCTTGCCCTAGACACACCACTGCTGATATGGCCACAGTACATATGATGCCTCTACGGTCGTAATTGATTACAGAACGATTCAAGACTGAACCTTATTGATATCTCTGATTTAGGAAAAGAACTTTGGATGTTCTTAAAATAATTTTGTAAGTGAGTTTTGACGATGAATATCAAGTCGACGGTTTGATCATATCGTGAGATCTCTACTATTTTTAATCGAATTTACAGTAAAGCCACTAAGATACAATAGGGTTAATAGGTGTGAAAGAATTAGAAAGCAGAAACATTATGAAGGAGCGAGAATAATAGAAGAGTAATCAGGAAGACAATAGATAACGACTGACATTGCATTTAAATTTTTGAAGATCAAAGTTGGCCGGAAAGAATGGAGCCAGAAGAGAGTTCCACAAGCGAAAAGTGCGAGAAAAGAAACGGTTAGCATAGAACTTAGAGTTACATCTAGCCATTTCAATTTTAAATTGATGAAACTTTGTTGACAATCTGGTACTGTGTTTAAATTCATAAAGTTTAGTTACCATAGTGGAGAGCGATATTTATTTGTAATTATTTATAAAATGTGGCACAAGGCCAGACTGGGGAATGGAGAAGAGCGGTCGTTATCTGTCTTAACTTTAAACGTAGCTAGCAACAAACACTGACCCAAACATACCGCAATATTCCTAAAACCAAAACAACGTATTCTTAGCTTTCTTACTACATCCACCATAATACCTCATTGTCTCTATGAAAGTGCTAACTAGCCCTATATGTACAATTCATAGTGAAGAGCTTACCCGAACAATTACCATGAAAGTATTTATAGAAAAGGTACAGGGAAGTAACTTTACAGCGGTGGAGATCAGAAGTTATGACATCAGATCAGGACCAATAATATTACTGATTCTTCTTTGAATTTTATCGAGAATCTCTAAATATATAACAGGAGCACCGGACCATATATGGTGGAAATATTCTAAGCATGGGCGAATGGTAGACTTATAAATATATAATACAGATTCTGGGGAGAAAAATTGTCTAGCAATGAATCAACTGTCATAGCAGCTGACCTAGCAATGGATTCAATATAGTCTTTCCGCTTCATGTCAGTCGAGAATGTTAACCCGAGAAGGCGCGAGGAGTCGCCCTTCTGGAGCTTAGTATCAGCCATGCTGATGGAAGGCGGAAAGCAGAGAGCAGTTTTGTTTTAGAGGCGTTAAAATTAACAAGCCATTTCTTGCCCTAATTAACGACAGACTAGAGGTCGTTTTTGAGATGAGCCGTCAATTCGACCTTATCGAACTGATCAGACTTAGTATCAAGACAGGAATAACAGATTTTGTCATCAGCGTAGATACCAAGTTGATAGCTGATGTCATCAGAAAAGTCGTTAATGATAATTAAAAACAAAGTAGGACCAAGGATAGAGCCCTTGGGGACACTTGTATTAGTAGAGAAGAATCTAGAAGAGTGGCCGTTCAGGACAACATTCATTTCGCGATTTGGGAAGAAGGACTGAATCAGTTGAAAGATTCGTTCGGGGACACCATAACCTTTTAACTTGTGAAGAAGTGCGGAATGCCAAACCCTGTCGAACGCTTTCGAGATGTCCTAAACAACAGCACGACCTTCACCATTCTTATTATCTAAAACTTGCCTCTTTCCGCAATAATCTTTAATACATCAGCGATTGACATAGAGAAACGAAAGTCATATTGTTTGCCTGAAAGAAGGCCCTGGATTGTGAAGTGCATCAATAATTCAGCATTGATTAGGGCCTGTAGTAGTTTGCCAAAAAGAGATAGTTCGCTAATAGTCCGATAGTTGGAAGGGTCGGACGGTTCATCGGATTGCTTAAAGACTGGAACTACAGATGAGGATTTCCAAGCAGCAGAAAAGCAAGAGGCAGCGAGGCATTTATTATACAGTTTAGAGAGAACAGGAGCCACTTCGGGAGCACAGTTCTTAAGGACTACTACAGGGATACATCAGGTTCACATGCTTTGTGGGAATCTAGAGATGATAGTAGAAACTATATTCTGTAATTTTATATTCTTTATCCAATAATACCTGCAGATTAGATGAAACAGTAAGTTTTCATGCTTTTACCGACTGAGGAAACACTTGCAACATGTTGTATATAACGGATATCTGCCATTTAACGTTTTCACTTTGGTATAATCAAAGGAAGGAACAACCAAAAGACGACAATCTTGTAGAATATTTTAGTGTAATGAAGAGTCTGTACCGATTAACGAGACTTGAAACATTCATATTTAACATGGCATTTTATTTAACTTCCGACTTTGTTTATTTGCTGTCAGCTGTGCGTGGTCCTTACATTCTCACCTGATATGTCTTTGAAACTGCCCAACAACGTTGACCCTGGACAGTAACTAAATGTGTGACTGCTTGGAAATACCAGGTGCTGTAAGCTTGGATGTGCGGGTGATATAATAGATAGAGGCTCGGAATTGTTAATCGGAGAGCCAAGTTCCAATTCCCGTTTGGTTCGTTATATTCACTTACGTGCAAATACCCTGGGCAAGGCAAGAATCCACCTTTTCTTCCCCAGTCATGGGTTAATTAGTAAGACCTGTATCACTAAACCAATAATTTAAAACTATTTTTTGTCTTTAAATAACGTGCAAAGGATTGATAAACCGTAGAAAACGAATCAATCAATCAATGAAACTACCTAGAAATCTCTGGAGAGGTTGTTTATATATCCATCTGTTCAACGATTTTTCTCAGAGAGATAGAGAGAGAGAGAGAGGGAGAGAGAGAGAGAGAGAGAGAGATTACGGCTTTACTTACAGAGACTTGTACATATACTTTCTACTAACCCGCTTTCCTGGACTACTAATCTTCACTTCAAGTCTGTATTCTTACGTTTAATACACTTATTTTTCTATCTCAATTACTGGCGTTGTTTATTTATTTGTGCAGGATTCACGGAATCCAGAACAGTCACCATTGTCAACGGGTATATCGTGGATCTCAACCCCTGTCTACGGTCATCTCTGAGCCACTTTGCATCTGGTTTTCTTGGTCTGGTGTGAAATTAAATGGAAATTTTTTCCGCCATAATGCTGCAGTAATTTTCATGATATCGGATTAAAACGAAAAAGAAACTTGAAATACATTTGCATAGAAAACGTTAAGCCCTATTCTGAAATAAATATAAACAACACTATAGTTTGCTTTTTGTTTTTATTCCGAGTTTCTTCTCAATTTAAACGTGGCAGTCTTCTGTCAAGAGTTCATTTCTTAAGTTTATTTATCCTATCCTGGCTTGATACAGTAATAATGTAGTTTGTGAAATATATCGCAAGTTCGAAAGTTTCAGATTTTCTGATAATTTCATCTGCATTGCGTTTCTTTCGCAGTTTCTTCGTATTTTGTTGTTTGATATCCACAAGAAAAGAGACAATTTCGATTTCATTGTTTTCGATCTGCATGGATACGCATCTGGTTTCCCGCTCCCTGTCTTTCTCTTTTTAAAACGTAAATTTTACTATATTGTCAATAAGGTCTCAACGTTTTACTATTGAATCAGCTAGATGCAACCGGCTGTTTTATTTTAATAGTTTCTTTTCTAGCACTCCCCTCCTGTGGAACTCACTTCTAATTTATTACTTCCCTGCCACCTACCATCTTCAAAACTTTAAATGCAACGTCAATCGCCATCTTTTGTCTTCATGAATCCTGTTCCTTTATTGTTCTCTCCTCGCTTCTCCTCATTAAAGCTTTTTTCATTCTCTTTCATTTCATGTGACACCCTGCGTCCTAGTGGCATTATCGCTATGATTGGAGTGAAATGATTAAAAACAAAACAAAATAAAAGAAATAATGATCAGTTTGTTTGGTTGGGGTGTCTTTTTATCTTTTATTTTCAACAAGAATTGGATAGCGAATCAAGGTTCGCTGTGTCAGTTCATGTATAAATGTCACCTGACATTATCGAATGATATTTCGATCATCAATTGTCGAAAACATGATCTGGGTATTATTCTTCTATTGGATTTGTCCCTTCCAACATTGTACTCATCGTATTATGTATGGGAAAGAATAAAATTACTGGTGGATTTTTCATTATTCCACCCTCGGGGGAGATCCATTTCATTATTCTAACGTAATGGAGTGGTAGTACTGGTTAAATGAAAACACTTGAAGACTAATGAAGAAAACCTTACTTGACACTTTCATATATTTCATTACATTTTATATTCAGCTCCTGACTTCGTCAACTAATCTCGATCAGCGTGAGTGTGCAGTCCCCCGTAGAGCCCTCAATCGAACGTCGTTATTAACCGTCTGTGATGTCTGAGACACTGCCCAACTCTACCTGCAAACCGAGTACGGTTGTTTATATAAACACGTATATTACAAATCTTTCCCACGCTTGCAAAAAAAATGGATGAAGATGTGAAGTCACGTGCGTTTTCATTCGATGACCGGGAGTAAGCCCAGGTTAACTTTTCAGTCTGGTCTGAAGTCGAGTGCAAAGTATATTCCGGTATAATACTATACTGATAATCAGATACAACGAATGACGCAGTTCACAGGTTCGAAACTAAATGAAGGGTCACTGCTGGTGGATTATTAGAACAGACTTGAATATATGCATACACTGATTTTTATTCGGAAAAGAAATGCAATTCAATCTAAAAAAAAAGGTCCTTCCAATCGCCAAACAGTTTAGAAAAATATTCTGGTTGTTAGCAAAAAAAAACAAAAAAAAACAGCCCGACAAGCAAATTACAAATTGGAGATACCAAAATCAAACAAATTGTTGTGAGGAAGAATATTTCTCTACAAGAACTCAGCCGTCGAACGAAAGACATTAAAATACACCTACTTCAAGAGGAGTAGCAGGAGGAGCAGTAGCATTTGCTGAAAACAATCATTCATGGCTAAACATTCTTTTCCCTAGTTTCTATTCTACATTATGTTTTCCTGTACCAAAAGGTAATAAACTTGTTAAACCAATTCAGGTTTTCTACTGTTGTTTTTGATAACTCAGTTACAACATAAGTACAATCAGGGAAGTGGTTTAACAAAGGATGGAAAAATGTGACAACTGAAAATAGAATAGCGAAATATGCCTTCCAAAAGTTATGCAAGATATTAAGAAACAAGAAAATTTTGTTACAAAGAGTGCTGAACTGTTACGTAATATCAGTTTTTCTATATGGCTGTGAATGCTGGACAATCTCCTCACAGATGAAGAAGAGACTTGAAGCAACAGAAATGTGCTTCTACAGAAAGATGGTGAGTATACCATCAACTGAACATGTGAACAACGACGACGTTTTAGAGAAAATGTAAATAGACACTCATACGTAACATCAGGAAAGGACAGTTGAAATTTCTAGGGCATATAACGAGGAAAGAAGTCTTGGAAAATTTGATACTCGCAGAACAGATTGAAGACAAGAGGGACAGAGTAAAACAACGCATAACTTACCTATCAAACTTGTGTAAATCAATGACGGAACAAGATTTAGGAGAGATAACAAAAAGACAAAATTTATTAAGAGCTATAAAGGATAGGAAATTGTGGAGAAGCACGATCGCCAACATTCTGACGGAACACGGCACGTAGAAAAGAAGATTCTTTTAAAAGTGTAAATTTCAATCATTTGAATCACATTTTTCCATCGTCTGAAAACTTTAGTTTTCCAAAGAAAATGATTCAAAATTTTGCATATCTCTAAGAAGACTAAGTTTTAATATAAGATTAAATTTATAAGTAAACATTTTAGGCTTTTCTATCTTGCATCAAAATGTATTTTCCACCTGACACGTGGCTCTTCTGGGATGGAACCAGTTACGCTTGCTGACTGCGAAAACTACATAATAACATTAAGCAAGAAGAAAATCTATATCATAACGAACCAATTTCTGTTTGTACGTTTTTATTTGGTATCGTAACACAGTTAAAACAGTATATCATACAACGAACTTGCTAATTCAATACCACTAAAATGTTCTACCTTGAAGAATAAACAACTTTCCAGCTAAATTTTTACATTAAAAATAATAGCATGGGGTCATCGTTCGGGCTCACCCAGATAATAATGATCCAATATTGTTATTATTAGTTTGTGTCTTTATTACAAAAGCTGAAAAGAAAAGTATATCAGCATAGAGAGAGGAAGAGAAAAGATTACCGATACATAAAATAGAAATAGAATTCAGTTGCTAATTACAAAATACTTCGTCACATTTATATGTATATTATTATAATATATACATTCTAAAAACAGAAGAGACATCGAACTTAACAACCACCGGGATATATGAATTAAAGTTCTCAGAATAAATCTGTAGAGAAGACGAACTGAGTAAAATAGACAATCGGAAAAATAGTACTCAGTTCTTTTTTGATAAACAAGAGCAAAATTTTGTGTAGTTACATAAATTACAAAAGTTTTAAAAATACGCTCCTGTGTAAGTTTTTTCTTGGATATCAGTAACTTTTTCTCTTTTTTTTTTTGACTAAATTTTTGAATTTCATGTAACTACACAACATTTCGCTTTTGTTTATCATCACTTGCTTTGATAAAGTCGAAGTATTATTTTCCGATTGTCTATTTTATTCAGTTTCTCTTCTCTACAGATTTATTCTGAGAATTTTAACACACTGTCGACAAAGAAAACGAAAACACACAATTAGTCAAAAAAAAAAAAAGAAAAAGAAAGAAAAAGTTACTAATATCCAAAAAGAGTGTTACACAGGAGTGTCTTTTTTTAAACTTTTGAATTCCATGTAACTACACATTTCGCTTTTGTTTATCATCACTTGCCTTGATGAAGTCAAATGACGAAACGCGTCGACAAGAACGAAGTACTATTTTCCGACTATCATATATATATATATATATATATATATATATGTATGTGTGTGTGTGTGTGTGTGTGTGTGTGTGTGTGTGTGTGTGTGTGTGTAGATACGACCAGACTAAAATAGATATATAGATGCGAACAGATAGATAGATAGATATGAACAGACTAACGTAAATATAAGCGAGTATAAATAATTTTAAATAATTATTGCTACTAAATTAGTATTCAGAATATTTGGCTTTCTAGAATTGAACTTGTTTGCGCACAATGGTGCCCAAAGAAATTCTTAAGGCTAAATTGCGCATTCGTCCTAATATAACATTTGTGTAATCATTAATCAGCTAAATTTGATTTATTTTTCAAGTTAAATAAATAAAAAAATATTGCCTTCTTAATCAGAACTATTTTATTTGATAATGTAATTAGATTACTAGTTTTGACATGGTTAGTGAAAGAACATCTTTCATAATAAACAGTCGCACATATCTAATACTTCACTTGAATACATAATTAAAGCTGTATATTGACAGTGGCGGATTGGGTTTAAAAATATTAGTTGCCCAGAGACAAAAACGGGCCCACCCACAACTACAATGCTATCATTTAATTTTCATAACGAATAAATAAATTTTTCAAAAATACATCTGCAAACAAAAGAAGTTATCATTTCTTAGTAATTACAGTGTACATGTACTGCACATATTACTGACAGTATATTCCAAATGTAAATACAGAATTTTATCACTGAATATACTTTTTTAAAAATTTTAAGTAATTAGTTGTTATTTTAAAGTAGTTTACTGCGCAATTTACACAGTGACAGATAGTTCAAAAGCACAATAGTGCATTGCATGCTTTCCACTTTATTAAGAGCAATCGTTTGTTCACTAGATGATTGTTCTTCTGCATCCAATTCATCTAACAATTCATTTTCAATGGATGTATGATTCCAAATTCCCCTCGGAAAATTTCTTAACATTGTCTTTATGATCTTTAGCTTTAAAAATGTCCTCTTATATTGGACTTGAGTAACTGATAGTACGTAGATAAAAAGATCTTATTCATTTTATTACTAAAACAGTTGTCTGTGTTGGTTTCTTTATTGAATTTTTGTTTGATATAGGAGGCCCACCCAATCAGGGGCCCAATTGCCATAGGGTAAGCTAACACTTTGGCCAGTCCATCAATGTGTATTAGATACTTCGTATCGTCAGTATGCGAACCAATGTCCCGGAGTTAATGTTTTCATTTCTTCGATTCTAAAGGACTTGACGAAGAATTCTCATGGCTTTGAAAGACAAGTGTGTTTCTTAAGAATCGATTTTGCACGTTTCATTTCTTTGTTCAAATGAAATACTTCTGTATTCATCAGACTGATAAGAGATATGGCAACAATTTCCTCCTTGAGCAAGCCAAATTAACAAAACAAATCTGAATGACCGGCGATTGGACAGGAGGATTTAATGTAGTATTTATCTGTGCACCCACGTCGCAACAGAATGTGACAGAAGGTCAGTGTTTAATGTGGGATTTCAGAAAAGCCGTACAAAAATTGCTCATGCTGCCTTGGCACTTTTCCTTTTGGGGACTCCTCAGGCACCGGGTAATGATCCCAGACCCCTTCCAAACTGAGCTAATATTATTTTCAACTTACCCGGAATAAAGATACACCAGATAAATATCGGAAAATTTAATGCATTCATTTTGGCTTTTAACACGCAATTTATATCAGCAGCTGTTAGCTAAGTTTGAAATCGTTTCGTCGATTTCATTTTCTGTGTCACTCGCAGAGATGCAAATTTTGGCAATCTTGAATAAGATTAAAAGTTTCAGTTTTCTCTATGATTAGCCCCAAAGATCGAATGAAGAACAATTGATTAATGAGCCGATAAGTTGCACAGAATGATCTTAATGTGATTCGTTATGACAATGTTTCGTTTTAACATATTTTGTCATTGCAAATTAGACAGCCGGTAAACGGACGGCAACATCGACTGCAAAGTTGATTCAAAATGACTAACATAAACTTAAATTAGCAGGTTACAAAAGCAACCCAAAACAGATTGGACATGACCTCAAGAATCCTGATGGGGAATGGTTTGAGAGGCATACAGACACAAGATGGAATATCCTATTCAGTCAATGCTATCTTGTGATAAGTATAAATATATAAAAAAAAACCAAAAAAAAAAACGTTGCCGTGACCAAATCGAGGCGTAATTGTGAGTTTTTCAATGCGTACAAAGTTGCAAGTTATTTGATCAGGCCAAGTTATTATTGATACTACTACTCTTCCTGTAGCTTTGGGCTAAAAAAGGAAAGCGTGATCACGTGGGATTTGTTTTATTTTTTTTTTTTTTGTCGTTTGTTTGTTTTATGTAATTTTAAGTTGGCCGATAAATCTTTAAAAAAATGACTGCAACTATATAGAGAATAAAATGTCCACAGTTATAACCCTCTCTCTATATATAAACAGAAAGACGGGCCGAGGTAGACATACAGATGTTCGATTTAACATACGTTTTATATATATATATATATATATATATATATATATATATATATGCAAAAACATTTTTAAATAAATGTAGGTACACACACACACACGCATATATATATATATATATATACATGTGTGTGTGTGTGTGTGTGTGTAAGCATACATACAGTTATATGTATATATGTGTGTAGATAGATATCAGAGAAACGCTTAAACTAAGACATTTGCTTTTTTGTTTATATTGATCAAATCAAAGTTTGAAGATTATAATTAAATGCAATGATATTGTTATTGTCTGTAATCGTCACTACTTTGACTACTTTTCTGAAATTAATGAAAACCCATCCGCTTGAGATGCTAATTGGTGACAGAAAAAGAAGAATATTAATAAAATGTGAAAAAAAAATTCTTAAAAAATGTGAAAAATGAGTATTAATTGTTTCGCAAAACATTGCAATATGGTCAATAGATTAATATAAATAAGGGGTTATTTTAAAATCTGATCTTAAATTCTGTGAGTCCAAATTGACATATATTTTTTAAATTGAATTTATTTTTCTTGTGTCGTCAAAAGTAAAGGTATATTTTATTAAGAAACACATGTATTAATATACATGTGCGAACGTCTAATAAAGAAAGTAAGAAAGAAGACAGAATGGCAAACACATGTATGGGTACTTGACTTTTTACAATTTAAGATAGCAGATATTTTTTTAACATAAAGCAAGCCATTTCATTTTAAGAAAGAAAAACACAAAAATTGCTGATTCCGAAAACATGATGTAAACCTGAAAATCTATCGTCTCTTAATAAAAAAACAATTAGAGTTGAATTAGTGAATTATAGATGGTAATAACAGGTGAAATAACAACAACAACAAAAAACAAAACGATGAAATAAAGAGATTATAGGCTTTTGTTTTTACCTGTGTCCATGTGGCGAAGCAAAGAAAGCAGTAAAAAAATAAGAAAATCTGTAATGTTGCCATTATTTTGACTGAAGGCCCGATTTCTTTGTGAACGCGGTGAATGTTATGGAAGCAAACTTAGAGGAAAAGTACTTTCTGGTTACATATGCATAAATAATAAACACATATCACAGACTTTGTAAATAAGGATGTCTTTTGCGGTGCGCGCATAAGTTGGTATATAATCACGTATCAGTCAATCGATATTTAATGTGTGCGTGTCCAAATGTCAGTAAGTATCGATAAGAAGTGTAATAGACCCGTTATATGTAGATTTATAAGCCTGTGTGTAAATTTAAGCCTTTGTGTGGCCTTTGTGTTGCTAAAAGTGAATATGTTCGTATGCCGGTAACGTACCTGTATGAATGTATTTTTGTATCTATCCAAAGGTATTTGTTTACTTATATTACTTTGCCTATACCTCTTTCTTTTTTTAATTTTTTCTTTTCTTTCTTTTTTTTCTTTTCTTTCTTTCTTTTTTTTTTTTTTTTTTTTTTTGTATATATGTACGTAGTTAAATACAAATCTTACAAACGTTGGGATAGAACCTCAGGACTTATGAACTCAGGAAATATATTTTTCTTTTACTCCAGCTAAAAAATAAATAAATCCAGCAGCCTGCCTTTAAACCATCATAGTTCATGAAAATAACAGCGTATGTGATAATTCGGGACCCTAAAATAAATGCCAATAGCAACCAATCATTGTTTTCTTAGTTTAAAATAAACTACTTAATCGATCGATGTAATATAAACGAATCAAATCTGTTGATGACACGGTGAAGAAAACGCCAAGTCTCTAGTGGGAGATCCCCAATAAACAGGCCGAGAATAACATCGGGTATCATACGTGGAATACAGAAGATGCTGGAGTGTGTGATGTGTATTCGAGCAAACTCTACCCGTCTACATGACTACGATATCAACTCACATGGCTTATTAATAAGCAATAAGATCGTGGTAACTGCTGCTAGACTTAAATAATGGCTACACTGAACGCACCGCACTACAACATGACATACTGCGCGTCTTTCTTCCTCCCACTTTTCCTCTTCTCGTCCCGCTTTGTCGTTGCGTTGTTTCACTTAAATTTTCATACTTTTCTTGTTTCGGACATAGTAACAGTAGCAACACATTCCTTTAGATAACCTCGACTTGTGGGTGATTTGAACATTTATTGATATACAAACTCTTTCCATCTTTCGTCTTTATTTGTGTGTGTTTGCAGGAGGGAAATTCCTTGACTCGGTTTCTTTCTTTCTTTTTTTTTTCTTTATTTCTCTCGTTCGTTCGTTCGATCGATTGTTTCTTTTCTTTCATTTTGTCCTTTTTCTTTATTTTGTTTTTTTAATTATTTTTTTTTAATTTCCTGTTTGTATATTCAACTTTCTTGTATTCTTTTTTCATTTTTTTTAATAAAATTATTTTTTTATCCAGTTTCAATCGTCACTTTTTTCTTAGTTTCTGTCTATTTATTCATTCATTCATTTTTCGTTATTTTCTATTCTTAGTCGATCGACTTTTTTGCAGTCTTATGACGAGCAACTGTTATTCCAGCTTTTCTCTTTTTTCACACACATACACACACGTATACACATATGCATACATACATAGATAGATACACACATACATGCATACATACATACACACACAATCACAGATATACACATATACATATACACAATCACAGCTACACACACATATATACACACTATCACATATACATATACACACATACATACGCACACAAACACAATCACAGACACACACACAATAATATGCACACATATACAGGCATATACTCAAGCCAGAACAGATAAATATATCAATATATATAAGCGTCTCTTATCTTTTGTCTCGATTCGATACACATATACACACACTATTTTCATTAAGTGAGCCCTTGTGTCTAAAACTGTAATATGGTCATAGAAACTGGTACATGACTATCTTTGTTCTTGGAGCTATTGACTTACCAATGACAAGGTTGCATTATAACGATTTGCGCAGAGATTTTTAGGTTTGGGTCTTTTGCGAAAGAAGTTCAGGATATCCCATTTGTTAGGTTTGAATTATGCAGTTCCATGTGTCCATAGAAATGCGCGCAAAGAAGCACACACAAATTATAAGAAAATACTTCGGAAGGTGCATCACTTCCGAGTCCAGTCGTCAGGTTTCGAATAAAAGTAAAAAGCAAATTTTTAATGTCATTTTTTTTATCACAGGTTACATCAGTTTAAAGGGGAACTTAATTATCCTACAAAGATAAAACTTAACTTTATATTAGATAAGTATTAACCAAATAAATAGGTAAGGCTATGCGTCGATAGAGAAATCTGGAGAGAGTTTACATTTGTTACCCATGGTCAATGTTTGAGCCAGTGTTAAATGCGCCGTTAATCTTCTTTTTATGGCAGGACAAAGGACCTCATGGCTCTATGGAATTTAAAGGTAGCGTTTTGGTGTCTATTTTAGGTTGGGTGAGTATGTAAACAATTAAAGAAGACGTATACAAAAATTTGGATTTCTACAACGAACCGTTTATTCTTTTTTTTATATAAACTGTAGTGAAACAAAGTTCTCAATGTCTCTTGGGTATTTCTGTTTTCTTTTTGAACCAGAAGTTGCAATAAGTAAGTATAAGCATCGTTATAATGATCGAGCTCGTCAGCCTTCTGCAGAGTTGGAACAACCAAAGAAACGTTTCTATTTACTTCATCGTTGAAGAGTTTCTTTTTTTTATGTGCCATGTCCTTCCAGGACGTGGGCGATCATGGCTCTTCACCTCCCTTTAACCCTTACAACTCTCAACAAGTTCCTTCTCTCTACCATTTCCCCCAGACCTCGTTCTGTTATCTACTTGCTTAAGCCCACTAGGTATGTTATGCGTTGTTTTCCCTTGTCTCTCATTCGACCCGTGAGTATCAGATTCTCCAGGCCTTCCTTCTTCATTATGTGTCTCAGGAACTTCAGCTGCCTCTCCTTGGTGTTAAGTATAAGCCGCCTTCTTGTTTAAAATCATTACTGCTGTTAATTTTCAAAATAAATCAGAAATCTTTTATATAAGTCTTACATGCGGAAAAGTCTATAGGTTTTATTCCAGAGAATAAATACAAGCGAAAAAACAAAACAAAATGTAATCTCTTGTTTGCATACATGAAAAATACAATAAACTACGTTTTAGCAACTTATACACAGTTGACAACAGAACAACCAAAATCCCTGAAAATGGCTAATAGATTTAAAGCTCGGAAGGATCTCTAATTTGGGCAATTTCTAGATACACTAGGTCCGAAAAAAAAAAGAAATATCTTGTTTGCGTAGAAGAAAAATACAATTAAAAAAACTTGACGTGTGTGTGTGTGCGTGAACAATATATAAGCAAGTGAATTATTAAAACGGAATATTAAATAAATTCAAGTGCATATATGCTTTCAACATATACATTTCCTATAACCTGTATTTAAAATTCCAGCAAAAATGTTCTTTTTAAGAAGGATAATCTTTTTTTTTATGAAAGGATCACAGATCTAAAATATGGAATCAGGGCTCTCTAAAATTTAGTTTCTAATTTATCCCCTGTCACTCCTTAGTTTTGTGGGGCCCCGATTGTAGTACGAACACTTCCACTTTGTTCGTCTGATTAAAATGTGATGATTTTCATCTGTTATATGTTAAGCCCAATTCAACCGTTTCTAGAAGTGGAGAAAATAAACTAACAGTTTATTCTTGTCTCTCGTATAACAGCAACTCAGTATCCATCAAACTCAAATAGCCCGCAACAAATACAAAATACATTTTTTTTAAAAAATGAAGAAAAACTTAAGTTTAAGTTATTGTTGTCTTCCTGTTGATAATGCGGTTAGAGTATTCATAAAATTAATACTAAAGCCATAATAGTTATTACTTAGGGGTCATAAGAATATACTGATTGGCTTAAATGCTTATTTCAGGAAACTCCTTTATTATTTTCCTATTTTCAAATTTCATGATTAATTTTCCCTTATTGAAAGTGTGTCCTAGAGTGTTAGTTCTACAAGTGTCCCCTGAAGTAAAAAAGAAAAAATGTTGAGAAACACTGGGTTATATAATTCAATTGAATTTATTGAGATATATCGCTAAAATGATTACTATTAGATAAGATTGAATTTGAAATTTCGATTTTTACTATTTAAATCCTGACAAGACCCAGCGACACTAAACACATGGCTTCCATGTTTAAGTCAGTTCTTTGTCGTTTGATATTTTAAACTTGATGTTAAATTCCTTAATCTTTAATAAGTAGTGGATAAACCTTTCCTCTTTCCCTTCCTCAACCCATAACATATAAGGCCTATCATTCAAAAAGTTACCAAAGCACATCAAGCACAGTTTTGCCATAAGTACACTTAAATATACAATGTAATGTCTTAAAAATAAATGCTTATTTCGGGAGACTTCTTTATTTTCCTATTTTTAAATATCATGATTAATTTTCCCTTATTGAAAGTGTATCCCAGAGTTTTAATTTTTCTACAAGTGTGCCTGATGTAAAAAAATGTTGAGAAAGACTGGGTTATATAATTCAATTGAATTTATTTTTGTATTTTAACAGAGGCATTGCAAAATTCTATCACAAACTTTGTTTAATCGAATATTGCTTTATATCAGCGTTTCTCAACCGGTGCGCCCTAGGTTAGCTGAAGATTTATTTATGAATTATTTTTATATTAAAAAAAAAACTTTATTTTTAAAAAGCTAGAGACACCAAACAATGTAATGTCTTAAAAACAAATGTTTATTTCAAGAAACTTATTTATTATTTTCCTATTTTCAAATCATGATTAATTTTTCTTTGTAAAATGTTAATGTGCACCCCAAAGTTTTTGTTATTCGATAAGTGCGACCTGAAGTAAGAAAACAAAATGTTGAGAAACACTGCAGTTTAGTTGACTTGTTGATAGTAGAGGATATTTACAGTTCCACGAATGTTTTCAATGGAGGATTGGATAGTTATCAGCCGAATCCACTTCCCAAAATCACTATTCTGGTGTTTGGTCATTTGACTATTGATCAGGGAGAAATGGGTCAAGCCAATTATATTTCAGCATTTCTTTCTATATATGGGAATGAGTAACGTTCACTGTATCGTAAAGAAACATAAAGCATCCTAATAATGACTGACCGCTCGTATCCGAGTCAATCCCTGTTGCAGACGTCTGCTCAGGCACATTTGTGTTTTTACAAAACCCATTGATCCCACCTGTGTATTATACTGCAATTACGCTGAGCTGACTGGGAGAGAGAGAGAGTGTCATTTGGCGTGATCAACAGTCTGAACAAAGCCAGTAAGCTCAAACCCTCAGTCACGATGACTTGCGACTTTTTACTAGCACAACCATAGACGGCTCCGAAATAAACCCAATTTCACTCACAAGATATGGTTTTAGGCATTTTTCAAAGGTGCCGCACACTAGGATCGCACTCCCCAGATAAAATCAAGGTCACATTCCTAACAAATCGACTCTGGTGAGATTCAAAACCGGGTTCCATGATCGGAAAGTGAACGTTACAACCAAACGGCCGATTGACCATTAAAGCATACTAATATATTCTTATGAACACGAAAGTTAATATACCTGCGGGAGAATGTCCCATGAAATTTGAATGATCAGTTTTGAAATGTTGCCACACATGCTGATTTTTGATTCGCGACGATTTAAGAGCAAAATCTATCTTTATATAAGTAGTGTAATGGATTAGGTCGACCGCAGAATCATTAGTCAGCTTATTTCTATATTTTTAAAGTGTTTGCAGTGTAAAAATTATTTGTGTATTTTGATATATATAGACGATCAAAGCATGGACACCTAATATGAGCATAAATGAACATTATTATATCATATAATATATATTTAAATTATAGTTATTCGTCGAGTCTACAAGAATCTTCAATAGAATGCAGAAAGCACTGGACGGCCGTTTCGACCTATTTTGGGGACTCATCAGCAGTGCGAATCCACTACCGAGATTCGAACACGTACCGTTTCGATACAACGCAAGCGTCGTACCAACGTGACGACGAAGAAACTGAATAGACTCGATATAGCGCCGCTACTAACAAATTTTGTGGTGATACTCATGCAAGTATTCATAATCTAACAAATTGGGCCCCAAGAGCCACGTCTTTCCTTACCCCCGAAACGCTCAATCGCAGAGTATTAGCTGGGTCAAGCTTATATATATATATATATATATATATATATATATATATATATATGTATTGTGTAAAAAATCGATATAACTAAAAATATATCTGTGAAAGGACAATATGAATAAAGACAAAAAGAAAAATTATCTTAGCCGACGCGTTTCGTCTTCTGATAGACTTTATCAATACATTTTCCTTTTGTCTTTATATATATATATATATATATATATATATATATATATATATAATTACATGAATCATTCATTACAAAAAACAGATTAGTGAAGTTAATGATATAAATGGCGAGAATACATCTTCGCAAACAAATTTATTAAAATTACATTAACCCACGAACCTCTAGATGAATGTTGTGATCTCTGTTTTTAATAAATTCAACTTGTATAAGGTCTTTTTTTGCTAGTACTTTCATCTGTTCATACAGACATCATCAGGCATGGAAATTGATTTGTTTTTGTTTTGTTTTTTAAAATACATCCAGGTAATAACGGGACACGAAAGATTAGATGTGAATCGAAATATGTTTTTTAGAAATGTGTTATTGTTAATTGTAAGAAATTCGGGAGCGTGCGGTCGCAACGCTAAGGTTGAATTTTTTGAAAAAATATATAAACCCTTTTCTTACGGCAGTTTTCACTTTTTCATCACCATAACGTTTGGCTCCAGTGTCTCTTTCATTGGAGCAAAGAGATGGAATTCTTGGGGTGCCAAAGTAAGCGACGAAGAAGTGAAAACTGCTGTAAGAAATTGACAGCTGAGTCTAAAATAGATGCCCTCCTTCGTAGGTGGAGCATTGTCATTAAAACAGGCGCTGAAATAGGAATGTGAACCTGTGATGTATAGCTATAACTTGATGTACAATATGTTTGACTGTATCCTTATATCTTATATATTAAAATATAATATTTTTATTATATAAAACGATAAACAAAAGTTTTAGAATAATTAATTTAAAAAAATCATTGAAAAAAACGAACGAATTTATCTGACAACCCAATACATACATGCATTGCTCCGGAATTTTTTTCATGCGCATTGCAAGTGAACAAAAAAGATTATTTACACATGAAAATGTCGTTGTAACAGAACAGAATACAAAAATGATATGATGCTGTAGATTGAGATGGCTTCTGTGCACACAGCATTAGTTTCTAATCCACTGGTTGCTCGTATCAAAATGTTAATTGACGTTTCAACCATAGAAAAACCAACACAGAAATTAAAATAGACAAATCATTGAGAAATTAGGCTGAAGTCGGTGATCTATAAAGATTGTCTCATTGTCTTGTTGATGCTTATGGCAAAGCCTCACTTGTAATTGAAGTCACTTCAATTTAAAGTGCAGTACAGCTGTGATTAGGGCGGTTTAGGAAGAAACACACCTTTTTTTTTACTATCTTAATTAGGATAATTGCTTCGATGACGCGTAGGAGAAATTGCTTCTCAGGTGAGTTTCATTGCATAACTTTGGTGTTAAAACTTTAGATTTTTATGTATTAACACCAGGCAATCCAAAAGAGGTAAGAAAAACTATCGTGTCCATAATCAAGATGTTGATATTCCACACTACTTCAAGTAAAATGCTAGGAAAGATGTGCCCCCTTTAATACCGGAAAGAGTGATAACAGTTGCTGGACTTTAGAAACGTATTTCTCTGAAAAATTAATTTAATACAAAGATTTTGAAAATTTTAACTGTTCGGTCAATGAATGCTGAATGTTTTCTTATAAAGAAACGGTTAATATATATATATATATATATATATATATATATAGAGAGAGAGAGAGAGAGAGAGAGAGGTGGGGGCAATTTTTTCAAATGTTTGTTAATTCTGAAAGTGCTCGAAAGAGCAATCAATTGAACAACTTCTCCATACTCCATGTCCCCAAAAGAAGTCGCTTGTTTGCACAAGAAAATTACAATAAAAAACTTAACAGAAGAAACTTGTCAATCACGCGCGCGCACGCGCACACACACATAGATAGATAGATAGATAGATAGATAGATAGATAGATAGATAGATAGACTGCCCCAGAAAAGACTTTTAGCAGTTTTTACTTCACTAGAAGGATCAATCCATTACATATCGATAGGTGTAGTACACATCTCTATGGACGCTTCTGTACACGTCGTCACTCATCTTGGGGCAACGTAGATCCCTATCTTTTCTAGTATATTTGTCTGCTGATATAATCGCCCATCTTCATGGCAACATAACATAAACAGAATCTTACGTTGTGATAAATTTGATAAATAAAACTTCCTAATTATTCAATGTTTAATAGAATGTCATTGGTTTAATTTAATATTCACAAGTACTGGAAAGAATTAAAAGAAATTATTATTACAGGCGGGTCATTACCAATCCGCAAATCAGTAATCCGGCAGTGATCCATACACGGAAATGTTACTACGGTTTGGTGACATTAGCTGCTGCATAAATTGTTTTTGTATACTTTCAAA
The DNA here is from genome assembly GCA_903632075.3 of Acanthosepion pharaonis. Taxonomy (NCBI): domain Eukaryota; kingdom Metazoa; phylum Mollusca; class Cephalopoda; order Sepiida; family Sepiidae; genus Acanthosepion; species Acanthosepion pharaonis. The sequence continues at coordinate 143,447 of CAHIKZ030003869.1, read as the reverse complement.
CACTGATAATGCATTTCTACTTGTCATTTGTGCATTTTTATTATAAAATAATGACGTTTAGACCCATTCATGGCTCTAATAAATACAGGAAGTGCTTCTGTTTTAATAAATAAAATAAAAATATTTCTTAAATCCCCTCAAAAGTATAATCTACTTAACATCCCCTTAACACTTTATTAACATTAACATCGGTAATTTTAAGGACAGGCCAATCAGCTAACTTCGTTTGTGAAACCAGGTAAATGAATAAATACAAAGATCCAGTACCAAGGCGAAAGACAATACTACAAACACTTATTGCATTCCCAGTCCACAATATAAGCCCAGGAAAAATAGAGTCTATACGTTAGTCCTCGCTACCTTTTTGTCATAAAGCGAGTCAAGCTGACACACTCTAACCACAAAACTATCAGGGCCGCTGCCTGCCATAAGGGAAGAGGGAGTCTCTCTTTCTCTCTCTCTCTCTCTCTCTCTCTCTCTCAGCCTGTAACAAAAAATGGGAGGCTTTCTCACCCTCTCTGTTCAAACGTATCGCGAGCTGTGAACGCTGTTTCACAAGAAGGATACAAGTTTCTATTTGCATACAAAAGAAAACAAATCTTCCGAAACAACGTTCGTCAGATGTTCATGCATTTTTAATGTTTATACAAATATTCTGCACCAACCTCAACATTTCCCTTGTTTTATGTTTAATTTTCCTTTTTCTTTATTAACCAACATGTTATTTGCAGGGTGTTTTAAAAGCTAAGATGAAGTGGTTAGCTGTTGGCTTGAGCTAACGTAAGCATCATTAATCTGGCAAAATCACTTTTCCGGTACATTACAGATCCCCATTATATCAGATTAGTGATAATTTCATAACTATTTTCCTCTAAGCAGTTCGTTTTATATCTGAAAATCTGAGATAGCTTGGTAGTGCAAATATTGAAAATAAAAGCCGTACTTATTCCTCGTGGAGTTATCGATAGTTTGTCTATACATTCATTCTTATCATAGGTTACTTCCTTATCCTAGGTTGTTACTTCCTCCGGCTTCAGTTAACACTGAATTGCAGACGTCACATATACAGACACATACATTTACTATATTTCTACTTATTCCTCTTTCCAACATTTATTTGTTGTTTTGTTTCTCTTCGATTTTTTCCCCAGATACACATGTACGTGTGTGCTTACGCGTGTGCTTCATTCCTGGACTGATGTAAGATTTTATCGACTCTACACCGTTCAATGTTGGGAAACTGAATACTGCCAAATACGAGTGTCTTCAGTCAATGCCAAGACAAAAAGTTCTGCGAACCGATTTTTTTTAAGGCAAGAAAGCTAATATGCTAGAAATTGGCATGATTCGAGCCATGATGATGGAAGCAAGAATGATCATACTTTTAAATGATTACAAAGTAGACGCATACTGACAATAAAGACAAAAATATTTTGAATAAAAATATAACCATTATATTTAGAAAAAAACCTTTAAAAAACTATTTTCCGCCATTTGCTCAGATTTTGGAAAGTGGGCTGAGCCGAGAATTTTTCAGCATTCCTCGGAGATACTTCAAATAAATAATTGCGTATGATACCTATATATAAACTTACAACCTAAATTTCTAAATCTTTGATTGTCTTTCAATCATTCACCTGCAATCATATTCTATCGCACCTATGAGACGAGCTGCGCCTTTTTGGGAACCAATATTTAGTAGATATAGTCTATCTGAAATTTTACACACTTACGTATGTTTTTATTTACTTAAACGTTATTTTGTTAGTGGATACCCATACTTGAGTAAACGCTCCGTTTATTTATTATACAGTATATTTAATTTTCGTCTACCAGTCTGAATATTCAAGAAATCTTATTAAAGATAAATATGCGCTCTCCGGCAGGAATCGAACCACTTGGCAGGCGAAACCGTCATTAGATCCGACGTTCTTTCGACCTTATCAGCCACAAAGTGCGTCGATGATCACACAAAGTGTGAACGCAAATCTTTCTCAGACTTGAAACTTTCATATCTGCTCAGTTTCGAATCATAACGTCAAGAAGTCATGGTATTTTAGTGGATACCTATTCGATATTGCCTAACATTGTTTTGATATAAAGAAATTTATATATCATATTCTCCCATATATATATATATATATATATATATATATATATATATATATATATATATATATACAAATGTAAAAGAACGAAGAACAAACAATAAAATTCAAACGTTCAAAACATTAATTTAAAACAGGGCTCAATGCAAGAGTAGGGTGATAAATATTTATTATACACTGTTACATTAGAACATCAAAATTACTACTACAAACTGTACAGTAAGTTAATTGTACATGTAAGTTATTACTACAAATTTGTACATTTTGTTTCGACGTTTAAGATACCTGATGAGACGTTGTTTATTAAACGTCAAAACAAAATGTACTATTTTGTAGTAGTAACTTTTATATTCTAATGTAACATATATATATATATATATATATATATATATATATATATATATATATTAAGACATTTTTATGTTTATACATTCTTTTTATAGATACAAATATTTAAGTAAATGCTCTGTTTATAATAAGAGATTCATGGAAGATTGAAGTTTAAATACAGTAAATTCGACCTTGCTAAACAAACGCTCCTCTGTGGCCAAATCGGTAAAGGCACGTCACGCTAAATGACGGTTCCGTATAGGATACAGGTTCGAATCCTGTCGGAGGACGAATATTTTCTATGAAAATTTCTCGGACATTCAAGCCGGTAAATGTTGTTTAATACTGTTTATTATAAACAGAGCATTTACGTAAATATTTGTATCTATAAAAGAATGTATAAACATAAAATGTCTTAAAATAATTGTCGGACTTTGTCTATTTCATTATATATATATATATATATATATGTGTGTGTGTCTGTATCAGATTAGCATGTATTTATATTTTATGAATGATACGTACATATGCAAAACAAGCATGAGTAATTTGGACAGCAGTGATGTGCAGGGAAAAATTCCACAACCTTTATAATAAATATGCACATGCATCTACACCCGAGTGTAGTATGTGTGTGTGAGCGTGCACGCGCGTATATGTGGGTATGTGTAAATGTAGATTGTTGTATTAATTTTAGTTTGAGGGCTTACCTGACCCTCTCCATATAATCACCATGGCAACCATCGATTCTCCGATACTGTTTTGGCACCTATCTCCGTCGGGAAATACCTTCCTTTTTGTTCTATAAAAATATTACGTCAGAGAAATAAGCACTTCACAACAAATTGTGTGTGCTTATATTTTTTAGTATATTGCAAACTTAATCGATAGTGAGTCACTAATGGCATAATTTGATTTTATCTCATTAAGCAAATCATAAATCTAAAAAGCAATCTGTTCATTGACATTTGTCTGGTTCATATAGCATCAACCATCTATTCTTTCTCAATTGGACATTTCGTGTAATGCCGGTGTAATTGAAAATCTATTGCTGTTTTTATGCGCATGCGTGTACGTCTGTATGATTAAAACACATAGAAAATTAGAATAAATTTATATACGCATTCTTACGGCCAAACAACAAAGAAAATAAGTTGTATTTCTAAAAGGTTGTTTCTTTCGTGCGTATGCAATAAATATATATAGGAAATATACGTAGAAAGAAAACCAAATTGTTTAATCTTTGATACTTTGTTCTTTTTATGACGCCTTACGATTGCTGGAGAAGAGTTCATTCGAAAAATTACCACGTAAGTATATATAAAAGAGGCACAAGATGGCAACTTTACAGCAGTAGGAAAGTGACTGAAGCCGAGACACCAGGTCAGAACCAATAATATTACTGATTCTTCTCTGGATTTTATCAAGGAGTTCTAGATATAGACCAAGAACACCAGATCATTTATTAGGCACTAAATATATATTGGTTCCTATAGCTGAGTTCTTTCTCTTCCCTGGATCCGTTATTTCTGTTCCTAGATTATTCAGTGGAGCATATATCAGATCAGGCAAATAGCAGAAATAAGAAACTGAATGTTCTTGCCCATTACTAACACAGAAGTTTGCTTCTGGATGAAAATGGAGCAAACACTCCTCGATTTAGATAGAAGGCACCCAACCCTGAGGATTTCAGCCTTGCGGCAGTACCTTCCTCATTGCACTAAGAGAGGTGATTTCAGTGTAATATCGATGCCAGCATGACAATGGTCATAGGGATTAGGCAATTTTTGTCCTTGGCCCTTATGCATATTCATGTGTATAGACTTCCCACGTAAAAATCTTGCTTCAGTGGGCAGGTCAGGTAAATACTTACCCATTAGGAATTATTCTTTTTACACAAAACTTGTTCTTTTCCGTCCATTATGAATTATTATTATTATTAATACTATTTTGGCCCTATAAATTTTCTCTGCTGTCTAATTGTAACTCTGTCACATAAATTGTTCACTGAGTCGAACCATCTACTAATTCTACTGGTGTCACCCATAGAGCAAAAGTCATTCTCGAAAAAGTCCCAAATCAACGTATGGTCCAGTATGTAAAAATCTCACTAAAAACAAAAAAGGCATCGGTTCAAAATGCTCTGAAGGCCAGAGAGTAAATCAGACAGAAAAGTGATAAAAAAGAGGATGCTATATTGAAAAAAAAAACCCAAAAAACAAAACGCCAAACAATATCTGGCAATAAAAAAAACAAAAAAATAAAAAAGCACGAAAAAACAAAAACAAAAAAAAAGCAAAAACAGACGGTATGTCCAAAGGACAGTTTTTCCATTGACACGGCTATTATTTTAATTACCGTCACTCCTCGGTAATGTTTATGGTTTTAAAAAGTGATTATTAGAATTGTAATGAAACTAAAACATACGATGAAAGTCAATTGATACATATTTTTTGTTCTTGAGAATTTACATACCGATTTTTGAAGAGTCTTTTTTGCTGGCACGAAGTTTAAAGATTGTAAATATCTTTCATTCATTTTTCAAATATCAAGATTTTAGTAGTTGAGAAAAGTTACGTCAAGCCCTTAAAGGATGTAATATTTCAACCTATGCTGGATCATCCACTCGGTCACTTCGACGTGGTGTAATGGTTAGCTTTGTTCGTCTCGCTAGATCAGTTACGAGTGTGTAGTGAGTTCGATCCTCCTTGCTTCCGGCTACGTGTCGCATCTAAGATATGTTTAATAAATCACTCTGCCGGATGGCGAAGTCAGTTGTTTTTTTTAAATACATGTTTTTAGGAGTAAATAATTTTAATATTAGCCTTTTTACTTTAATTACCACATTAAATTACTATTAAACATTAAAATCACCATTAAATTAATATTAGATTAAAAACATCATTAAATTAATATTAAGCATTAAAATTACCATTAAAATGGACATTTTTCATAAATTTGTTAACGATTTATAATCTCAGGAGTATTTACAAGGTAACCAAAAAAGTTCTGTCCGTTTTTTGATTAGTCATTGAATGAAGTTGAATTATATACGAAATGCGTGTAACAATTGTTTTCAAATTCGGACAGCCGAAAGTAGGAACATCAGACGTTATAAAAAACACGCGCACCATGCCCAGCCATCAGTTATAAGCCGGACAGCTGTGAAAAGGATGGAAGTTTCTAGAGATCTCAATTACCAATTTAAATCAAGATCATCAGCAATATAATTTTATAGAATTACCAACAGTATATTTTATAGCAAAATGGCCAACAATACATTTTATTTGCAGTTGAAGGCATACAATTACGTTTAAAATTTATTTAGGTGAAGCCATAAAATTATGTTCAAAATATTTCATTTAGATTTCGGCATTAAATAACCCATAGAGGTGTTGATATGTCACTAAACAAAATCAACTAAGCAAACAACCAACATGAAAGAACTGTTTCATGACATTAATCCATATAATATCCTACAATTTCTTGAAGGAATCAAATTCCAAAAAATATAACTTCAACAAAACTACAACATAAAACACACCTATCACCTCTTTTAGTAATCGTGTCTCCCCAAATATGTATATCCACAAAAGCTGAGTATCATCTACCATGTATTTAATTGTGAAAGTAGAATAACATATTATATTTTATTATTTCAATGCTCCCCAACCAAATATATATATATATATATATATATATATTAAATTTCGACATTAAATGACCCATAGGAAGTTGATATACCGTTAAACAAACAAATCAAACTAACCATTGTAATATTTCAAGATAGAGTGTTTCGGTATGAAAGGCAAAGAGATTCACTTGACAGCTGTTTATTGCATGTTCACTTGTTCAAAATGTATATACAGTTTCCGCGTCTCGCGGTGATCTCTCGTTTTTTATTTCACGTCACGTCAGAATCTCGTCCAGGAAAGTCCTTTATCAAGGGACGTAAACTCATGATTACTCGTGCTTGCAAGTAAATGCTACAACAATTGATAACTTCGAAATACAATCTATGCTTTCTCTTAAGGTATTGCTTTTTTATGACTTCTATTACAATATGATAATGCATCAATCGAAATTCATATACCTTTCTTACAAGCAGTTTAGTTTAATGACATCATTCATTATATGCTTTTTGAAATCCTTTATCTTTTCTGAAATTATCACTTGATTTCAGTATTCATATCGAAAATATCAAAATAGATGAAATATTCTTTTAGTGCTTGCTTAAATATAGATTTCATCATTCCTTTCGTATTGATTTCATATCATTTTCTTACACTAAATTTTATCGCAAAGGAGAGTCTGTAATGTTATCGGTCCTGACTTGACATTTCCACTTCTGTCACATTCCCATCACCCTGACGTAGCTTCTCTATAAATATATTTTATTTCCTATAAATATTTTCACGACAGTTGTTCTAATAAGCTCGTCTTGGTATCTCGATCACATGAGTTCTACTAGATTAGCGACTAGATCTCATCGTTTTACTGTTGAAATAGCTAGATACAAACCGTAAGTTCTATTCTAATAGTTTATTATTGGTTTTGTGCCATTTAAAATATTATCAAACGAAATTCTTACACTTCGTTTGCGTTAAAATTCAACCTCCTCATAACTTTGCTTTTAAATTCTTGGGTCATTTCTCCCACTCCAAATATCCCAAACTATCTATAATATAAAACATAATCTGACATTATATATATACTATATACTATCAGATCTCCTATGCTCTGGTATTAGAACTTGTTTGTGTCTTTTTTTTTTCGAATATGTCTTTACTCTATCGACACACACACATATGTATGTATATATTACAAAAATGACAAAACTTGATATTATCTACGCTTAATGGTGAATGAATACTCCCAATATTAAGAAGCTGTCACGTGACGAGTAAAAACAACAAATATAAATAATTAACGGGTTATCGCCAATTTGTGGTGCTTGAACAGTATTTTCCATTATCATTAAAAATTCCCAGCTGTAAGAAAGCCTTTGGTTAACAGCCCAATACATTCCCACTGAGCTTATACTATAAACCTGATATTGTTGGAAATTATTGAAATCATACACTACGATGCTCTCGTAAATTTAAGCGATGCTGAACTTGAAACCGATAAAACGTATTCAGAATCTTATCCAGAAGTGTTTTATTCCATTCTATCGGAGATTTCTTTTTGTTCCTTTACTTCTCGGATCAAACAAACAAACAAAAAAAACCCCAGAAAAACAAAATGAAAAGATGGATCGGATTAGATATTAAAGATTTCCTTAAAACCTGAACGAGAGTTCTTCCTTTTTTCCTACTCTTTTGTCACGTGACCTGTCAACGATCATTCAGCATCTACCGTTTCTGAAAAAATCACACAAACTCCGCAGACACTTAACGTTTAGACGTGGTGATTTGTTCTTAGAACAGAAAAATTGTCACTGAACATAATTACTCATTTGGGGAGGATCACGGGAAATTTTAATGTGAGATGTTAAAACACTTTCTTGAAATGCTTGTGATCTGCATTACCAGTAAGGATTGTCATGATATTCGCTTGAGTCGACTAGATACTGTTGCGCCAATATTTAATGCAAGGTTAGTGTCCTTTCTACAAAATTTGGCATTTGAATCGTCTTTACCAGAAACTAACATCAGAAACAAAAGTATCTAACAATATCACAATTAAAGAAGGCTTGACAAGAATTTCGATATGTGCGTAGTATAGGATTGCGGCTCGGAATGTGAAATCAGAGAGTCTACTTCGAATTCCAGCTGAGTTCGTTAAATTCACCTTGATTAAAAGCAGGACAGACTGGATTCTATAGCAATGGCAACCATTCTAGAAATAATGACTCACCCATAAAATCACCCATCTAACAGCAAGCATGGGGATGCATAACCCTCAAGAAAAAGCACAACGACTGAAATTCTTCAGTCGCTTGTGTTACGCATTTTATTGAAAGCTGAGAATTGGTAATGCCAATTGTAATATTAGCTGTTTCTTTTGTAAGGAAACATTTCCAATTCACTGAGGGAACAACCAGTTCTGCCGTCTGCTGAAATTTATAGAACCTTTCTCTTAAAGCAATTTTTCAGGAAAACAGTTTTCTCAAGTCCAGTAACTGTTATCGCTCTTTCCACTATTGATGGGGTTTTTCTTCCTGATCTTTTATTTAAAATAGTGTAGAACGTCAACATCTTGATTATGTTATTGTTTTCTCTTCGAGTTACACGTGATATCCATTTTAGCTGTTGTCGCTGTTGAAAGTCCTTAAGTGGTGTGGTTTCTGTTACCTAGTTTGTGATTCTGTAGCGCCAATCCACTTAGTTCGAAAAAGGACGGTCTTCGCCAAGATCCACAAGTTTCACTCCCTCAAAGCTATTTTAGTCATTGATCTTAGAAAGCGGTTGTATGCGCCTGAAAGTTTATATATTTTTGAACGAGTTTTACGGCATTCATGGCATCCATATGGAAGTTTTGATCTGACGAGGCTATTTAAGAACATTCCTCGAGATTTTAGGTTGATGTTTTGGTTTTGTATCAATTTGTGGTGTTGAATGTTATAACTGAGCCACATTTCGATGTATTTGAAATGTTTAGTATTTACTAATTGCACATCCTGAATATTTATGATGGATCCTGGGAATGTGGTATCATTGCTTTCATTTCAAATCCAGATCATAGTTTATGTTTTGGAAAGGTTAGCGATTACTTTTGAACAAGAATTATTATAACTAAATTGTTCGTGTCTGTTTCATGAAGCTAGTTTACAGTAATTCATAAGTACTGAGTGTTTACCATTTCAGTTATTAATAGCTTAACACCAATTGTTGATACCGTTTTAGATCGCGTATCGAAAAAGAATTTTTTTTTAAAATCACTAAGGTAGAACCATTCATTATATACATGTCACTAATCGTGATTACCTACTGGAAATTTAATTATCAAATTTAATTATGATTGTGCAAAATAATTGCCCAGAAAGGGAAACGAACTTTAAGGAAACTGCGTTATTTACTAATAATGCTAATTCTATGAGTTTCTTCCTATTCTTTTTCTGTGTGCGATATCCAGTTCTGCCGTCGGCTGAAATTTATAGAACCTTTCTCTTAAACAGACACAGACAAGCATTATACTCATAGGTGAGTATGGTTCTCCACAACTTCCTGTCCTTTGTAGCTCTAAGCAGGGTTTGTCTTTTTGTTATCTCTCCTAACCCATGTTCTACCAACCATTTACACAAGCTCGTTAGGTTGGTTATTCACTGCTTTCCTATGACCTTCTTGCCTTCATGATGTCTTGGGAGTGTTAAAGCCTTCTTTTCTCATTATGTACCCTAGTAAGTATGTGTCTTTTTTTATTCTATGTTCTTTAAAATCTCGTCATTGCTTACATATTCATTCCACGGTATTCTCAGCATTTTTCTGTAGCAACGCATTTCTCTTGGATCAATTCTCTTCTTCATCTGTGAAGAGATTGTCCAGCATTCACTGCCTTGGAGGATCGATATTACATTACAGTCAAATACCATTTTCTTTGTTTCTAGCAAATTTTTCCTATTTTTTAATACTTTGCTTGAATTTTGGAAGGCATCTTTCGCAATTCCAATGTGCCTTCAGTGTTACATATATATATTAATCATATACTACACTAAATCTAGTATATCCAACTCAATTATTCGCAATGATTCTTCTTCCCCGGTTAGCGATTTGCAAAAAACCAACATAGTTTACAAATTCAAGTGCCTTTTGGGAGATTGTATCTCACACGAATTGAATAATATTTGTGTTGGTCACACCACAAACTCGCTTTCACGACGCTTGACACTACATTTGAATAATAACTCCAACATTTTTAGGTATTTCAAACAACATATCTGACCGCATACATAATTACGTAAAATCCTTGTAGAAAACACAACTATACTTAAACATGAAAACAATAAACAAAAGCTAAAAATTCTTAAAGCTATATACATAAAACAGTTGAAATCTAACCTGAACAAAATAAACTACGAAATCTCCACAAATATTCTTAAATATCTATAATTGGTAACAGAAGCCATCGATTTATACCAACGGCTTCCCATACTTAATACATCTCGAATTCACTCTCGCGTGGTCATGTGTGACGTCATAAGCTGCGGTGCGATTTTCGCTTCCAGCGTCTTATATGCACGTGTTTATCGTTGCTTGGAAATCATCCATGCAAACAGAAACAGACTATCATCACTTTCTTGTCCGTGTATTGCATAATATATTGTACTGTAATTGTCATCTTTGATAATGGCTTATGTAAGCCGAAAGCTTAGATTGGATTAAAAAAAAATGTATCAATATTGTGATTTTCTTTCTTCGTTTAATGATAATGTTATTAAGATTATCAGACGTTATGAAGAGAATTTACATAAAATAAATAGACAACACTTGCGTATATTATTTAATGAAATATATATATATATATATATATATATTTGTTTGAATAAAAACAGACCACAGGTTCCATGTAATAAATTATTTCACCACAGCCCTTTTTAAACTGTTAGAACTCACTCATGTCTTCTCTCCCCCCTCACTTCCTCACTTCGTCTTCTCTCCCCTCTCACTTCCTCACTTCATTAATTTACATATGCTTAATACGGCCCGTCAAAAATGTGTAAATTTCTTTTCATTTTTCATTTCAACCTTTGGAAGTAAAGTCTGATGATCCAGAGACCTTTAAAAGGGCTGTGGTGAAATAATTTAATACATGGAATCTTAAAGTGGTCTGTTTTTATTCAAACATATTTGCTCTGAATTTACATTGAGTTTCCGGATATCATCCTCCTTGGTTCTACCCATACGGATTACCTAGTTTTGCATAAACTATATATATATATATATATATATATATATATATATATATATATATAGGAAGTGTTTTAATTTTTGTATTTGGTTGATTTTTGTTGTCTCCATTTCGTAGTTCGCTTTTTGGATTATTCCTTCACTTCTATTCGAAAAAGTACCTTTTAAGATCAAGCAGACGCTTTTGAAAAAAAAAAAAATAAAAAATAAAGATAAAAAAAATGGCTTACATTATGCTTAAGGCGTCCTGCCTTTGATTTGGTTAATAAACTGCCAATAAAGATTCAAATGAAAAGAGAGAAATAAACGGAGACGCACTCTACTCAATTGTTATTTACTCGTTTCCATGTGAGAACAAATACAAAATACAGCATTCAGCTCCCAACCAAAATAAGCATTGAAATTAGGAAGTAACTTGTTTTGGATCCGCATTTGTTTGATGTTCTATTTTGGGGAATAAATCTCAATCCGTCACCCGTTCGCCACTCTCCATAAAAATGTGGCAGAGAAAGCTACGTCTCATTTGGCAAAACTAATTCGCAATTAACAGCACACACACACACACACACACACACACACACACACACACACACACACACACACAGATATACAGATATATATATATATATATAAAGAAATATCCTCTTAAAGTGTGCTATATTTATGGGATAAAGTGTTCAATATCAGAGATAGAGAGTGTGTAAATATAAAAGTGAACATTGAAGTCAATACTTAGAGGCGACAGACAATCGTCAGGCCACCTGATATATATATATGTGTGTGTGTGTGTGTGTATATATATATATATATATATATGTGTGTGTGTGTGTGTGTGTGTGTGTGTATATATATGTGTATATATGTAAAGTGTCCACAAGAAATGTATACACATTTCAGGAAAGGAAAAATCTGTATAGATATTGTACTACTAAATTTATTCAGATATCACGATATTAATACAAGTTACCTTTGGATTCGACAATCACAAGAGTGGCTTTTACCTTCCAGACATTTATTATTAGTACGATGAACTACTGCTTGGTCAACGTTGGCCAAAGCGTCCAGTGGGACTGCTGCACATGCATTATCAATTTCTTATCTAAGGACGGCCAATGTAGTCGGCTTTCTACGATACACAACATCTTGCAGTAAACAGCGTTATCGCAATTCGATAAAACAATGAAAGATAAGTTTGTCCTTTCCTGAATTTTGTAAATATTTTTGACGGATTCTCTCTCTCTCTCTCACACACACAAACATACACACACGCACACGCACACGCACACACGCATATATATACATGTGTGTGTTTGTGCGTGTATGTGTGTTAAAGTATAGTGTTAAAGTTTGCTATATTATGGGATAAAGTGTTCAATATCAAGGATAGAGTTTATGTACATATAATAAAAGTCTTGTTTCAGGCTAAATGCAATCGATCGCGTTTGCGTTTAGCATGTAATAGACTGTCCCCACTGAGTGTTGACTTCAATGTTCACACACACACACACACACACACATATATATTATTGTTGTTGTATGCGTTATATTTAATAGATACACGTGTTTGAGTAGACAGCTCGGTTTTTTTTCTTTGTTCAAACAACATAATTCACTTCGAGCAGTCGTAATAAAGAAATTGTACCTTTCGGTAGTGTTTCTTTATTAACAATTTCTTTATTAACACAATTTCTTTGATAAATCTTTCCAGTGCCCGGACTGGTATGCATCAATTAGATTTCTAAAAAAATAAAATAAACAAGGATGATTACACAACACGTTTATCCTCTAAATATAACGTGTATAGTAATAAGAAATAATGCTGAATTATAAATAAAATCCATTTATTCCTCATGCCCACAAATCATTTGAGTTATTAAGTTTAAAGAAAGTTTACGGCAGATGTCGCTGTAGACTAGGTTACATTTGTTATTTGTGTACATATGTGGCTAGTCTGTTTTCAACGTTTAACGCGTGTAGTAGTGAGTTAACTGAGAAGTGTTTAATTTAGCAATGGCAGAATATTCATATCATGAGCAGACAGATATGATTTTTACATACCGCTGCGCGAATGGTAACTGACGCGAGGCTACATGGCTGTATCAAATTGCGTTTTCAGATCGAAGGCAGCTGAGTCATCCAACGTTTACTGTTTAGCGTCGCATTGCTGAGGCCAGATCCGTGGCACCACAATATATAAAAAGTATTTTGGGATTGCATTTTGAATTGCACATCTAACAGCGTCTACCGTAAACTTTAATCTTAACTCAAAAACGAAGGATTTGCGGATATATGCTTATATGGAATTTTGTCCTTGCTTTGGTGTGAGGAAACGGGTCTCAAAGTTTGTAAAAGTATTTTTGATACAATCTATCTATCTATCTATCTCCTCTCTTTCTCTCTCTCTCTCACTCTCTCTCTCTCTCTCTCTCTCTCTCTCTCTCTATATATATATATATATATATATATATATATATATATATATATATATATGTATGTATAATGTGTGTTTGAAGTCTAGTGGGCGATGTTTTTTGTGTATAAATATTTACATATATGCCTATACAAACATCGCACTACTTCTCGTTCGCTACCGTATTCAAGAATTACACACACATGGACACTACGAGACAGACACTAAAACACATGTACCGACACTACGAGGGATACGATAAACACATGCACAGATACTACGTGACACACACTAAAGATATACGGACACTACGAGATTCACAATAAAAAAAATCACCCACTAGAATTCAGGCACACACGTGGATACTAACACTACAAAATATGAACATGTGATATCTATCCGATCAATAAAAGCATTCCCCGCGTTCTTCCATGTTCCCCACCCAAATCTAATGAAGCTAAAATAAAATTAGCGAGACATGGCAATTTCCTGTTTGTTCATTATTTTATCATTCTCTGGGACTTAATCCATATTTTCCAATTATATATATATATATATATATATATATATATATATATATATATATATATATATATATTTATGGCGTTAGTATGCGCATCTATGTACACACATATATATATATATACACATATCGCATGTTCATATTTTTAGTGTTAGTATGCATATATATATATATATATATATATATATATATATATATATATATATATATAACACTACATACTATATATATATATATATATATACATACTAACACTATATATATATATATATATATGTATATATATATATGCGTACTAACACTACAAAATATGAACATGCGATATGTGTATATATATATATATATATGTACATAGATGCATACTAACGCCAAAATATATATATATATATATATATATATATATATATATATATATATATATATATAGATGTATGGGATAAATTGTCGTCTAAAGTACGCAAACATGAAAATGACACTGCACTGACATCTCATATTAAAAGATATATTTACCATAATTGCACAAAACTATCTTGAATTACTAAAGAGTAAATTTATTCAATAAAATCGCCATTGGCTTCAACTACGGCCTCCAGACGACTTCGGAATCTCCTGCAACTCTTCTGGACGGTCTCCTTGTTTAAGGTGGTGAATGCTGCCATAATCCTTGCCTTCAGTTCATCTTTTGTGTTACAAGTAGTTTTGTTGGTCTCTCTCTCATCTACGCCTCACACATAATAATCAAGGGGGTTGCAGTATGGGGAGTTAGGTGGCCAGAAATTGTCTGACAGCCATGACTGGGTTCTTCAGCTTGTGTAACATAGTGTAGAGTCCTGTTGCCAGACATAGCTACTACCTCCTCAAGGCACTTGATGGAGGCCTCCATGTTGAGTCTGAGGCACTCACCAACAAATTCTGGAGTTCTTTTCTCATCAGAACGATTAGAATGTATTTTCCGAGCTGTCATACCTTTGTAATCACCATTAGACTCATCCAACTCTTTCCGAATCCTCTGCATTGTCATCGGATGGACACCCAAACATTCTGAAATGTTCATGTTGGAGCTTCCAGTGCGAATGCCAAGCTGTACAGCAAGTCGTTTCCAAATTTCTGGTAGAGTGAATTGTGTAGTGTTGTTCTTTTTCTCACAGACGGTGTCCAACTGACCCTACTATGCTGTGTAGCCAACAAAATCAAACACAAACAACGCGCATGCACGAAATTAAAAATATAAAATGGCGACAATTTACTCATTGTACCCTACACACAGACACACACACACAGACACACACACAGACACACACACACACACACACACACACACATATATATATATTACTTCGAGAAAAAAAAATATACTTATGCACATAAGCAGTCCTTAAACTATTTTTCAGGTAGTAGTGAGCGTTAAAGATACAAAACAGACTTGAATTTGACGAATGTAAATTTAGACAGAGCGGAAATGTTGTCTATTGTAATTTTTAAATGATTCATTATCATTCCAAGTGTTGTTCGGTGTACTGATTTCATTGATTTTGTTGCTTTTGTGACTATCACGATAT
This sequence comes from Acanthosepion pharaonis, assembly GCA_903632075.3. Taxonomy (NCBI): domain Eukaryota; kingdom Metazoa; phylum Mollusca; class Cephalopoda; order Sepiida; family Sepiidae; genus Acanthosepion; species Acanthosepion pharaonis. The sequence continues at coordinate 127,668 of CAHIKZ030003869.1, read as the reverse complement.
ATCGTTCAATTCATTTTACAGCTTCTTTCAGTGTACAGTCCGTAAGGAAAGGAAAGGAAAGAAGATATATTTTCCCAATAAAACAAACTGATATTTATCATTCAACGATGCAAAAATTATAACACATGGCCCTTTTTCATGTAGAGGAATCTATATTCCAATAAGGCATACGACTCAAGAATATATTTTACGAAAACTCATCCAAAGTATAGTCTTGTTCCTCCGGACATTACCGCAGAGTTCATGGCTTGTCTATGATCCAAGTAGCGGAATGGGACAATTCTGGAAAATAGATTCCTCAGTCACCAAGCCTATTATATATTTTAGCATGTAGAATTCAAAACAGCTTAATTGACTGACGAAAAAAATATTTATCAACAGAAAAAATATGGTGATAAAATGATCTTATCGAGTCAAGCCATTAAATGGAACCTCAGTACAATGCATGCAGAGCCAGCGCAAGGGTCTCATAGGACCCCACTGAATCTATAATAAGCCCCCAAACTCTACTACATTACAATTTTCATGAAATAGTATTCATATAAAATACAAATTATATTTTAACCTAATTATGAACAATTTAACTTGAAAAGGGGTATACAATGTAACTAAATACAAATTAGAGACATGTCATGATAGATTTTTCCATTTGAAATAAATCAAAAATGTTTCGCAGCAATTTTGAACATTAACTTGAAAATTTTTTTGTTAAACAGTTGAAGAATTTTAACACATTCAATATTATGGATAAAAAATAGTTAATTATATGTATATTTTTTAAGGCTTAGCAAAAAATAAATTCACGGATTTGGACAAAAAGAACTCAGAATTGTGCCAAAACTCTACGAAATGCTTTTTATCCTATAATAATAGCCGGTTGGGCTTAGTTTAACTTGTAATGTATATAAGTGTAAGTAAAAAAAACAAAACAAATATTGATAAGATAGCGAAGGTCACAAAGCACTGTATGTAACGTGGTTGATTCCTTATTTTATGCGCGTGGCTGCTCTCCAATACTTAATGTGCTATATATATAGAGAGAGAGAGAGAGCTAAGGTACATGTAGTAAGTACCTACAATCTGCTTGGTGTGTGAGATAGGTACTTATGGCGTTATGGCGCTATTATAGTTTTACAACACACTCTAAGATAAATTCTAAGAACAGCCAACAAGTATCATTGGAGTGTACGGACTTGAAGACACGCTACAAATCTGTTCGATTTCTCATTTTCACCATGTATGTTCGTTTCCAAACATCGTCTACTCAGACCCACTTGTGTTTCTTCAACATTCACCGAGCTAATCTTTGGTTTATACTGAAACTAGTAACAGTCTCCTCATGGATGAAGAAAAGATATGAAATAACAGAATGTGTTTTTACAGAAAGATGGTGATGATAGCATGGGCAGAATGTGTGAGCAACGATTAATTTTTAGAGAAAATGGAAACAAATAGGTCATTTATACTTAATATCAGAAAGAGACGGTTGAAATTTCTAGGGCGCAAAATAGCGAAGGAGGAATTAGAAAATTTGTCACTCACAGCACATATTGAAGGCAAGAGAGACAGAGGAAAAACTGTGCATAACCTACCTGGTGTCAGAATAGAGTTTAGACGAGACTAGCAGCAGAGCCCGGCGTTGCCCGGGGATGTAACAGTAAGAGATAGATCAAGTATCGACCATCATAAAGACTGAAAAATAAATTTGACAAAGATTATTGTTTAAGGTTGACGGACACGCATGTCTTAATTAGTTTTTTTTGTTTTTTTTTACGAATTGGTCAAACCCAAACTCAAACAAAAACATTGTTTTCAATCGTTATGATTCTACCGATTGTATAGAATTTTATTATAAACAATTGTCTTGTAAATGGAATTTTTAAAACATTCTGAATATAAAAATAAAGAAAAAAGTGTGCAAGACAATAAGAAACACTACCTGCCAAAAAAAGTGAAGTTTTGTTGAAATTGGCTGAAAAATGTAGGAAATCCGATCCCATATATAAACGAACACACACAAACAGCCTGGGTTTTATAATAAGTATAACTCGATATGAGTTGTCCCCCTTTCATTCTCGCAACAGCGATGCCTCTTAATCATGTTTTCAAATTGATTTCGGGCAAAAACAATTGTGTTTTTCCAATTTTGGGTGCTGTCAGAACCACCGCAAGGTAATTTTACGTAGTCCTGTGAAGTTTTGTTGAAATCGGTTGAAAAATGTAGGAAATCCGATCCAATATATAAACGTACAGACACACACACACACAACCTGGGTTTTATAAATATGATAACAAAAGATAAAATCTACAAAAAACAGGGAGTTGTGGAGAACCATGATCGCCAATGCCCTGAAGGGACACGGCACATAGAAAAAGGAGATACTGAACGGATAAATTTACGTATGTGTCCCTTTCCAAGGCTACACACGGTCTTCAGAGTTGTACGGATACTGGAAGAAAAATGTAATTGAAAATTGACCGGTTGAAGGCAACAATAGAGAGCGAAAGAAGCAGACATATTGAAAAATGTTTTGTTTTTTTTTTTCGTGATAATGGCGCAAACTACGGCGAACTGTCCACCGGGAAGAGGACACGAGGGCGACCTCATTTTGGCTTCAATGACGTCTGCAAAAGGGACATGAGGACGATAGACATGGACATCGAAAGGTGGAAAGACGTGGCCAACGATCACTCACGCCGGAGACACGATTTACACCGAGGGCTGTAGCGAGGAGACGAGAAACGAAGGCTTACCGCTGAGGAGAAGTTTGAACGACAGAAAGAAAACAACAATGCGACATGGGGGGAGAGCGTCTTCACGTGCATTCATTGCAATCGAGACTGTAACTGTCGTGTCGGGCTGTGCAGACATAACACATGCAGCACCACCCATCAGCAGCTGAGGCATAACTCTTTGGGTGCAGATCCAAGTTTTCTTGAGACCAACGATAACCAAATGATTCATTACTAAGACACAATTTAGTATATCTCATATTAAGTAAATACGAAACATGCACATAAACACGCTTGTACACACACACACACATATATATATATATATATATATATATATATATATATATATATATATATATATATATATATTTGTTTGTTTAGGCAGCAGATTCTCTTTTTAGGCATGTCTGATTAAATAAGTTAAAACATTATGTCTGCTAATTTTTTAACAAAATCCGTTAATACTCACGAATAACCTTCCGTGTATTGATGTTAAAGGATGAGAGAAATGTGCTATAGACGTTTAAATTTTTTTTTATTTTCATTTCCCAAGTACTTTCGATCTTCTTCCAAGATCATCTTCAGGGGTGTAAGTGGTACAAAACTATATGTTGTTCATTAGTATAAGTATTTATACAAAGATGTGGGTTGTTATCCATTACCGTAATTTTTTCATTATGCTTTTAAATGCAAAACGGTTGACAATGTGCCGAGTGTTCATTAGAACGTGAAAAAATTATCCATTATAGAATTTTTTTCCTCTATGTTATAATGTCATGGTCACGCGTGCATTAAAAACTGTTCCTTTACTGGCATTTCAGAACGTTACTGCAGTATTCATAATTGATTCTGTTCAGTGCCGGCTTTAATTTTTTTAGCATAAATTGCTTCCAGTATCTGTAATTTAAATCTGTTGTTTTCATGGTGTAGGATAATTGTGTTGTCGATATCCTACACCATGAAAACAACAGATTTAAATTATATATACTGGAAGCAATTTATATTAAAAAACAAGAGAAAATGTATATTTTAAAAAGAAGATAAACCGCAAACACAGAAAAGCACACAGCATACACACATAATGACCAAATACAGTAGTCGATTTCTGTTATGCTGAAATAGAAGATTGCGATGCGACGATAACGGTCGCGAAATATCAGACGCAAATCGTACATTTATAATGACATCGTACCACGCGAACGAACGAAATATTAACAAGAGAACTATATATATATATATATATATATATATATATATATATATATATATATATATATATAATTATTATCACCAGTCCAAGAAAGACATTTGAATCACTGCCACGCAAAAAATTCATTTTATATGTGGAAATATCTACTCTTTTGCTTGAAGAAGGTCATGAAACCAGAAACTCATGTAGCAGAATTATGGAAAATAGAGTATAATATATATTTTAAAATAAAAATCCACATTTCAACCAAGAATGTTTGCGGTTTATCTTCTTTTTATATATATATATATATATATATATATATATATATATATATATATATATATATATATATATATATGTGTGTGTGTGTGTGTGTGTGTTATTATTGAAAATCCTCTTCTGTAGTTCTACTCTTTAAGAACTCAACAAACCGTCTGATTCTTCTAACTACCTGACTATTAACTGTTAGTACTAGAGGTTTTAATTAACTCTGAATTGGTTAAGTATCTCACCTCAAACGGTCTTCTATCAGATAAGCAATATGGCTTTCGCTTTTCTGGGTCAACTGCTAATATGTTAATGATTATTGCTGAAAGAGTCTATCAAGCTTTAGATAAGAATTGTGAATCTCGGGCTGTTGCTTTGGATATCACGATAGCATTTGTCAGGGTTTGGTATACTGGTCTTCTTCACAATTTTAAAGGTTATGGTATCTCATGAGGAATGTTTGAATTGGTTCAGTTTTTCTTATCAAATTGTGAAATCAAAGTTGTCTTGAACGGCCAATCTTTTACATCCTTTTGTATTAATGCAGAGCTCTATCCTTGGACCTACGTTGTTCTAATTTTCATCAATGACTTAACTGATGGCATCATTTCTTAACTCGGTATGTATACTCATGTTAACTGCGACAAGGAATGCCTTGTTAATTTTAACGCTACTAAAATGAAATTGCTCTCTATTAATTGTTTTGAATGAACTCTTTCTACCTTCCATCAGCATAGCTAATAGGAGAGTGACTCGTTGCGCCTTCTCGAGCGATCATTTTCCGCTGACATGAAGTGGAAAGATTACGTTGAATCAGTTGCTAGGTCTGCTGCTAGGAAAGTTGGTTCACTGTGTCGTGCTAGACAATTGATCTCTTTAGAATATATCTTACACATTTATAAGTCTACCATTCGTCCATGCTTGGAATATTACTCTCACATATGGTCTGCTATATATATAAAGAATCTCCAATGTCATTGGTCCAAATCTGGCATCTTGGTTTCAGTCACTTTCCCACTGTCATAACATAGATTTCCTGCGTCTTTTCTATAAATGCTTTCATGGTAATTGTTCTGATGAACTTTCATCTATGGTATCTAGACTATGAATTTAAACGCAGTAATAGATTGGCGGAAAAATCTCATCATTTTACAGTTAAAACGGCTAGATGTAACCGTAAGTTCTATACTAGCAGTTTCTTCTATCGCACTTCTCGTTTGTGGAACTCTTATGGTTTCTTGTTTTCCAGTCAAGTTTGATCGTCCAAAATTTTAAAGCAAAGTCAATCGTTATCTTCTATCTTCTTAACTTGTTGTTTTTGCTTCTTAATAATGTCTTTCTTTTTCTTATATTCTTTCATATTCAGTAACTCCCCCGTCTCATTGGCTTTGTTGCCTTTCTTGGGGTTAAATGATTTAAAATATATATTTCTAAAGAATTAATGAATTTATTTTTAATCCGACATTCTTATTACTTCAAACGTTATTATGGTGAATACTTTGTAGTTGGAGGCGTCTATTTTAAACACGAAGTATCCACTATAATAATTTTTGAAATCAGACGACAGCCATATTTGCTAAACGTTATTAGCATACTAGAAAAAATGATCAATAAATTTAATATATATAAAATGTCTCTTTTTTTAATGAGACATGCCAATATATATATATATATAAGTACATACGTATATATGTGTGTGTGTGTGTGTGTGTGTGTGTATAGTGATTTTTCAAGCGTAGCTTAGATGTAGCTCAAGGCCGAAAGTAGGGTCACCCAGTGAGGATCGAACTCACTACTCAGTCGTAATTGTTCTAGCGAGACAAGCTTGCTAACCATTATATAGTCACCATATATATATATATATGACTATATATATATATATGACTATATATATATATATATATTACTATATATATATATATCATATATATATATATATATATATATAGTCATCCACAGATATACTGTTTCGCCGTATCACAGCTCTTCAGTTTGGCTAGATGTCTGATTGTTTCAAGACGGGATCGAAACCCGATTTGGTATCGGTCAAAGAGTCTACCCCTAGGCTATCGTCGCACGCCAGAGAGGAAGGGGAATTTTAACGTTTTCTATGCGAAATACGTCAGTGGCTATATATATAATACAAGGAAAAGGTTTGTCACTTAGCTGATGATGCTACCTCCAGCATACTGACTCCAAAGATTCGTAGATGGACCCTCCGGGAATCACTCCGTCCACTCGTCAGGTGATATCAGCAATGGACTGCTTATACTTCGCAATCTTTCATTTTTCTATGGACTTTTAACTGGTGCAATTTTTTATTTCAAAGTGTATGCCTGCGTGAGTGTGTGTGTTCGTTCGCGTGTGTGCGTACGTGTAGAATGTCGTGATAATTTGTCCTTTTCGTCGTTTTTTCACATTACAGTCATTCTCTATTTTTTTTTACCTTTTATCTCTTTTTCTCTTATATATATATATATATAGAGAGAGAGAGAGAGAGAGAACGAGAGAGAGAGCGAGAGAGAGAGAAATAGAGAGAGAGGGAGGGAGGAGAGAATAAGTGAGTTAGAAAGAAGAAAGTGAGGGATTGTTTCGTACTACATGAAATATTTTCTTCAGCAGCTCAAACTAATAAATCCTCATATATAAATTATGTATACTTAAATGCATAACTTGTTCATTAATCTAGTTTGTTAATGAAATATTGATTACTCATGCTAAGCAATGTCCATCGTTGAAAGCGTATTCAATGGACATTGAGTAGCCGAACTGGACCTTGAATCATTAGAAGAAGGTCGACTTGTCCGATGAGCCTCGTTTTCAGCTTAATATGGACGGTATGATGTGTGGGCGTTGTTATCCTGGGGAAGCGACAGGAGGAGAATGTACTATGGGAAAAGAATAAGCCGTGGGAGGCAGTATCATAATTTGGAAAATATTCTTCTCTCAATCAATTGGTCCTGTCATTCATGTGAGAAGTACTTTGTCACTTACAATCTACCTCAACATCAGTGAAGACCAAGTTCACACGTTTATTGCAACATTTCTGATGACAGCAGAATATTTGATAAAGACAAAGCATCTTTCTATGCTGCACGAATTGTACTGGAATGTCCCTTCTAATTTTTCATTATCTATTCGCATTAACAATCGATTATAATGTTTTTTTGCTCTTTTCATCTCTGTTTTATGCCTTGTCAATTACCGTAAAGGAACTTTTTTCTTTTTATACCCTAAGCCACAAACCGATGACGTCTTATTGCCTGTTTTGTTCTTTTAAAACGTTGGTTCAGGATAAAAGTCAAGGCAGTTTGACTGGCCTTCAGTGGAACTCGCTGATACGTTCCATGTCTTTCGAAAACAATCCGATTTAATTTTCTTTAGAGGCTTAGGTTTCACAAAACTGTAGCTGTTGTCCACAGAGTTAGCGAGCGAGTCGAGCACACACTTAATGAGTTCTGTCAGCGTCTACCATACGACGTCCTAGCAGCCATGTTGCCAAATAGCTGCTGATCTGTGTGTCATCACCTTTTTTATTGACAATTCAAACAAAGTACATAAATCGCTACAATTTCTTATTTCTAACACATGGCCCTTTTGTCAGGTGCTCAGCTAATATTCCACCACACTTGACAGTCTGTAAATTCCGAATTTAGTTTCGAATGAGCCCTTAATTCCCGCTCAGAATCTTATTGTAGGGCTTTTTTCTTTTTCTGTTGGACTTTTTATTTCTAAATTTAGAAGAATACTTCACGATGAATATTGAGCTGATGAAATTTTAATTTCAATACTTTTGGCCTTAAATCCCACGGTGATTATTTTGCCCAAAATTTAATTAATTTTGACATCTTAATCTTGAAAGGAAAGTCTATTATTCATGGTTCTTTAATTTCGCGTTATTATTTAAAACATATATCTGGGGGTTATTTTATTACCAACACTTTGTGTCCTTGTAGCTCGTAGCAATATTTGTCTCCTTACTAGCCCTCCCAGTCCTTATCTGCCATCCATTTATACAAGTTCGTTAGGTAAGTTATTCAATGTTTCTCTATACATCTCTTGCCTTTAATAATACCCGTCAGTGTCAAATAATCCAAGGACGCTTTCTTCGTTATGCGTTCTAGATATTTAGAAATGTTTTTTTTTTCTGATTCTAAGTATAAATGTCGTTTTTGTTTCCATTTTCCTTAAAAGTTCCTCATTGTTTACATGCTCCATCCATGATATTCTCAGTATCCTTTTATAGAACATTTCTGTTGCCTGAAGTTTACTCTTCATCTGTGAGGAAATTGTTCGGTATTTACTGTCATATAGGAGTATTGATATACAGCAGTCCAATACTCTTTTTTATGATTCGGAAGAAAATTGCCTGTTTCTTAATACTTTGTTTATGTTTTGGAAGACACTTTTCGCTATTCCAGTGCACTTGCAGATTTTGGTGTCACATGTTAAAACGCATTCTTGAAAGTTAAATTTCTGTACATGCGCGATTCTGACATCTCCATTTCGTAGCTCGCATCTTTGTCTGTCTCTTTTGCTGATCACCATACACACTGTTTTCTTACAATTGATGGTTAATTCTTTTTTCCCGATTTCGTTTTCTACCTTTTCGAAGAGTTCCTGTAGTTTTCTTTCTGTATCTACTATCAGCACAGTGCCGTTTGTGTATCCAATTAAATATTTAACAAACGCAGTTTTTTGTTGGCTTGTAAAATCCTATACTCCCATTAATTAGACTACCAAACAATGCGTCCATTTATATAGCTGGGCTACAAGCCATAAAAATGGCACTTAACATGATCTAGAAGACAGAAAATTAATAATATTCTCAGACTCCCTACCCAGCTTAAAAGCAATTAAAGAAAAAATCCAAATCACTATTACATACATTAAATATTGGAAGCCTGTTACGATTTGATAGAAGCCCACAAAGTGGCAATCTTTTCCTGGTTTCCTGGTTATGTAGGCATTAAGAGAAATCAAAAAGCTGATGCATTGGTAAAAGAGACAACCAAAATGACAATAACCAACATTAGAATCCCATATACAGATTACAAAAATAAGATTATACAATATGTTAAAAGAAAATGGCAAATAATTTAGGATCCACAAAACTGTAAGAACATCAGTCGACAGTTCGACTGGAAAATAAAGAACCGTTACTTGAGCGAAGACAGGACATAATGTCAAGCAGAGTGCGAACTGGACATACATATCTTACACAAAAATACTTACTCAAAGCAGAAACTGCACCTCGGTGCATCTCTTGTTATAAATTGCTCACTGTTAAGCACATCCTAATAGAGTAAAAAAAAAACGCGCAACAAATAATATGATGTACAAAACTTTACTATGCTTTTAAAAAATGTACTTGTATCTCAAATAATAGCCTAAAAGAAATAGGCTGATTCCAGCAATTATAGAAGGAAGCACAATACATCTAATTATCTATAAACTATATCTCTCAAAAAACCATATAAAATATAAAATTGCGTACAAAACATCTGTAGTTGAAGCCATAAGTTGCGTACAAAATATTTAAATTTCGGCATTGAGTGGTCTATGGAGGTGGTTATGCCGTTGAACAAAATCAACCAATCAACAGTTCCGGTATTAATGATCGTATTGGTTGATATGCTAGGTAAATAACCAATCAATCACTCAGCTTTCTATAACATAACGTTGCCACTATCTTTTCCCGCGAACTTTTTTTATCGATAGACATTTCACATACTTTCAATGGCTATGCACACAGGAAAGAACTTTAAAATCTGTTTTGCAAACTACTTCGGTAATTTGTCAAAGATTTGTTGCTTTGTTACCGTAATATTTATTTTCTTTCAAATTCTGCATGAAAATCTGTTGACATATTACTGCTTAAATTACTAGATGTCTCCTGAAGTTCTAATGTAACAGTTTCCTCTCATCTGAGGAAATTTCTTCCAGCTTCTGTCATCTACAATCTTGAAAATCTAAATGTAAAGTCAATCGTCATTTTCTGCCTCCTTTCTCCACAATAACGTTTGCTCAGTTTCTTTCACTCTCAGTAACTCCCTTGCATCTTAGTGGCTTTATCGCCTCCCTTAGGGTGAAATGATTTTAAAAAAAAGTATTTCTAAATCAGTAATCTGCAGTAAAATAATGTAAATGGCGCAACCACTCGAATCTGAGTATGCCAGTCTGCTAGGGTAGCTAGCTAATCTCCATTGCAGACGCCTGCTCAGGCACATTTATGTTTGTTCAACACCTGCTGTTTGTACTATGCTGAGTGGATCTTAGTTACCGTTTTAGGAAGATAGCGCGTTATTTAACGCGATCAACAGCCTGAACAAGGTTAGCTCGCTCAAACCCCCAGTCACGATGACTGGTGACTTCGTGCTAGCACAACCACCGACGGCTCCCAAGGTTTCCGTCTACCCAATTTCACTCACAATGCTTGGGTCAACTCGTGGTAAGGTTTTCGGACATCTTCCAAAGATGCCACACGCTGGGATCGCCTCTTCCACATCAATAAGTCACCTTCCTTACAAACAATCCTTCCACACCTATATAATATGGCTACCAACTCCGAGTAAAGGGAGTCACCAAGTGAGGGTCACCGAGTAGTAGACATCGAGTGAGTAAATGAATGAGTCAGGACACCAGTGAGAGAAAGTACTCTCCAGTCCACATTTACCTTTGTACTACGTTTCCGAGAATATAATATTTAACCTTATATCCGAGTCCATGTTATCTTTCTATGGTTCTAAACCATAACACAAATCGAAATTCGAACTCGGGTCTCATGGTCAGAAAACTAACGTTCTAACCACTTGGCTACGTGCCCGTAATTTAACAAAGAAATATTGCTTAATTAACGAGGCTTACGACCACAACACATTGAAACGACTATTGCCGTATGATCACCGAAGTTAAGCAACGTTGTGTACCTAGATGGGTGACCACTTTGGAATATCAGGTGTTGTAAGCTTGTATGTGTAGGATATGTAATGTATAATGGCTCGGAATTGTTAATAGGAGAGTCGAGTTCTATTTTGGTTTGTTATATCCAGACGCGAAAATACGCTTGGCGGGTTATTAATTCACCTATTCTTCCCCCAGCTATGGGTTAATTAGTAAGACGTGTATCACTAAATCATTATCTCTCAAAAAATTCTTAGAATCTAAAAATATTTTATTGTTTTAAATAACCTGCAAAAGGTTGATAAACCGTAGAAAATGAATGAATCAAGCAATCAATGTTTCATTAATGTATTTTTCTTTTAGATTCTATGCAAAAATATTTATAAATTTTAACTTTCTAATGTACGTTTATAATCTATCAAAATGTTTTCATCTTGTTAAGACAGTCTTTATTTTCTTTCAGGCTCTGCAAAAAAGATTAATTTTAAACCTGTAAACTACTTTGGTAATTTATTAAAAAATGTGTTGTTTTGTTAACACAATCTTTTCTTTTAGATTCTTCATAAATATATTTCTAAATTTTAACTCTACAAGGTACTTTTGCAATTTATCAAAATGTTGTTCTCCTGGTAAAGCAGTCTATTTTTTTTTCGAATTCTGCATAAAAAAATTTCTATTTGAATTAATTCCTTTTCAAGCCCACTTGCTGACACATTTTGTAAACATCTTTTTATAACACAGGAAACAGGAACCAGAATATTATTCATAGTCGTAGTTGTCACAGAATTTGCAGAAATTATCGTAAAAGATAAGAGATCAATACACAAAGCAACAGCTGTGATTGCGATAAGGCAACAGCTGCGGGAAAAAAATAGAGATCAAAAATTTATTGCTACCTTCAGGGAATAATAAATTCCATAAATACAATTTCATGTTCGTGTGATCTTTAAACAAAGAATATCAAAAGTTCAATAATTTATGCAAAGCTGCCGATGTCTAAGTTTTTTTTGTGCTACGAAATGAGTAGAGACTATAATTTCAAAACGTGTTTAAATACGTCGACATATTTGCGAAATTTGCAACACTAAATTGGTGTGAATATCAACTTTTTAAGACATCTTTGTTTTAACAATAAAAATAATAAAGATAAGCGAGATAATCTGATTAAAAAGAGATGACTTAGTTCTTTATTGGTACAATAGCAGTTTTAATATGTAAAGGTCAACAGTAATATAATATTTTAACTTATGAGTAATGATGTGAATTCAGATAACAGCGTTGTTCGACTCATTGATAAAGTTTCTTATTCAGCTATTCATTATGGGCAGGTCAGTTTTAGAATCATGATATTGCACTCAATTGAAAAGTTGGAGTTTAACATGATAAATAATGACATAAAAGTTTTTTTTCAAAATCATTACTGTTTTTTTGAGGAAATGAATTTGAATATTAAGTTTAGGTTCAAAATCATAGCGTTGCAATTTCATCTCGGTGATCAGTGAAAGGCTTATAGAATTAATATTATAGAAAGTCTTATAAAATTTATAATATTCTGAAGCTTTACAAATGTTATATAAACAAGATGCATGTCACAAGCACATTAGTGCTGAATCATTTTACCATCAAATAAGACTTTCATTTACTTCAAAGAGAAGTTATACTGAACAATTTAACTATATTATGATGTGATATGTTATACAGTGCTGTTGTTTGTTTGCGATTGTGTGTGTGTGTGTGCGTGTGTGTGATTGGATGTTGTTTATGCGTTTCCACATTTTTCATCCGATTTCGATGAAATTTGTTTTGTTTGATATATAATTCTTCAGTGCCGGTTTTGAGTCCAAACTGGCTGGAAAAACTCACAACGTTGAAGGTGAAAAATAGAAAAAAAATCAAAGGCAAAATTTAATGTCTGTAAAAAACAGCGTACAATCAATTTAGAGAATTGAAATCTAACGCAAAAGATTATTAGAATTATAAAAAAAATTTATATTAAAAATAAAAATTATCGTATATCATTATTATTATGACGGTCTATAGAAGAGGTTCCTTCCTTGCAAGATTGAAAATGCAAAAACGGCCTTTTTCAGCCCCCCTTCAAATTGTTACCCCCCCCCAATTTGGGGATGTGCCCCAGTTGCACCCAATTGTTGTTACTAATATTGATTTTAGGGTGGGCTGACCTTAAACTTAAACTGCACCAAGTGAACAGCAAACATTCCCAGTAATGAAACACCCGGTCGAAGACAAGTTATACTGCTAGTGTTTTATAAATCTTGAGCACGGACCAATTACTTTAGTCCATGAATGATGCTATTATCGATAATTGTAATTCAGGAAGTGAGTGCATTACAATATCAAAATTGCAGGATCAATAATAATATGAATTATAAGTCTAGTTAGTAAAATACTAATTACTACTTTCACTATAATGAAACTTCTGTAGATTTTCAGGTTTATCTTATTGTTTCTACCTTTTCGATGCAGTGACCATAAAACCCACTGTTCATTCCACTGTATATTATTCTACCTTAGCATATGTTATTTACCTCATAATCTTTTTGTTTGTATGGTTCAGTGTTGTTCGGTGAATACAGATGGTAAATTGAAACAATGTCTAATGGGCTTAAAAGTTTCTATTTGACAATAGAGAATCTTCAGGCTAATCTTTTGGGGATTTTTGTTTGCATTTTCTCTGGTTATATGTAAGTAATAGTGACAAGATTGTATAAATATCAGAGATAGGTCCATAGAGCTGTGATTTGGATATGTCAAGAGATGTTAAGTATAGCTCTCAGCATCTAAGTGTAGGTTCCATCAAGTTTAGACTCTAGGGTTTTAGTTAATGTCCAGACAATAGCGCTATATATTAACACCGCCTCTGCAGTGGTTCGAAAAAATCTCCGCTTGAGTTTGTCTGGTAGATCATATTTCCAGATTACATCCATTTTATTCAATGCAACCCAGGGTTTAACTATGCGAATTTTCACATCCTTTTCCGTAGAATTTATCTCGCTTCCTAGGTATGTAAAAGATCCGATAGATTTTATTGGTTCACCTGAGAAAGTTTGTATAGAGCCTTGCTGATTGAAGCCTATGAATTCAGTTTTAGAGGCATAGAGTTCAAAATCATTGGCAACAACATCTAGATGATGTAGAAGAACTGTGACATTGCTAATGGTGTCTGCAGTGATAGCTAGTTCATTTACATACTCAATATCTGTCAACTTTTTTCCAGAATATCAACTTGAGAGGCTTGATGAAAAGTAAAATCTAGATAATATTTGTCGAGGGAAATTCTCAATATCTTACGTGAACATAGAATGCTCATTGCAGGACACTACTGGCAAGCAAAACAAGAATTCGTGAGTGATCTACTGTTCTGTACACCTAACCATGGAGCAATACGGGTTGGCCGACCAGCAACCCCCTACACTGACTAGCTATGTTATAACACAGAATTACACGCTAAAGACCTTCCGACCTTGATGCCGGATCGTGATGTGATGGTCGGTGTGATAGACTCATAAATGTCCGAGCTAGAACGACCAAAATAAAATTATAGTAGCAATGAACATTTACAACTTGCAATATAAATACTTGGTTGATTATAGACCGAGTCTTCATCGACCAAGTATAAATATTGTGCGATCTAGCCAAAATTAAGCCAGGTTAAGAAGTTTGTTAACTCCGAAGATTTTTTTTAAAGATACATTAGTATCAAACTTTGATAAGTTACAAGTTGCAAATTGACTGTAAAATTGCAAATTTACAGGTAAGAAATACATTTATGGAGATGTGTGAATTGAATCATTGGTCAAAGTTTGACAATGAAGTTGAATCACTGACACTCATTAAGTCATTTTTGTTTGTTTTGGGTGGAATTTTATTCTTTGCATGTCGTAGTTATTGATTGGCTGTGACATAAACTCAAGAATATTTTGCTGTACCGCTTGAATGCAACGACCATAATAGTGTCCATTCAATTGTATATTATTTTACCATAACATGTTATTTACGTTATAATTCTTTTGTTTGTATCGGACATTGTTGTTCGGTGAATTCATATGGTAACTTCAGGCAATGTCTAAAAGGCTTGAAAGTCTCTATTTGGTAATAAAATTATTTTAACTATTTCAAAGTATATATATATATATATATATAGATAGATAGATATTGATAATATTAGTGGGTCGGTATATATATATATATATATATATATATATATATATATATATATATATATATATATATATTCAATTCTCAAGAGGATAGAATCCAGGTAGAACTCAATGTCCAGGACAGAGTAAGAATATAATATAAAAGGCTCAAACACTAATATTCCATGTTTATAATTTATTACATTGGAATCTTAATCACGATCCAATTCATAAGACCGACAAATTCAAAAGAGTGCAATGACCATAATCTAGTGCCCGTTCAATTGTATATTCTTTTTGAACTTGTAGGTCTGATGAATTGATCGTGATTACGATTCCAATGTAATAAATTATAACCATAGAATATTGGTGTTTGAGCCTTTTAATATATATATATATATATATATATATATATATATATATATATATATATATATATATATATATGTCCTTCTAACAAGATTTTTTCGAATATTCAGATGCACATAAATAAATATATTTAATAAATAAATAAAAAAAAGCATCAACTCTAATATGTATTTGTTGGGTTCACTCATCAGGAGGTATCAGCAGTTGTCAGCGGATTTTCACATTTTTGTATTTTTATTTTTTATATTAAGTTAGAAAAAAATAATTTACACCACGGGTACAGCCAAGGTGTTTATGGCTGACATTGTGTTTTTTCAAATTCACCTCGGTATTCAATGCCAGACGTACCCGCCTATAGTATTCTTTTCTTACAATCTCTTTCATTTGGGTATTCTGTATTCCATTCGCTAATTCCTAAATATCTGTAGGATTCTTCTTGTTCCAGTTTCCTAATTGATGTGAAGTAGAAGTTTTGCACTAGTCAGTCACTAAGCTTGTCCTCGTGTTCGTTATTCTCAGTGACGAGTTATATAGGCTTTCCCTTGCACTTATGCAAATTAGGCATATTAATTTACCAGTATCACTACACTAATCTTTGTGACAAAATCTAGATCTATTGAGTGTGTTTCTGTGATTCTCACTTTCTTTAATATTAATTTTACACATTCTGAAATCCATACCTATCTCATCACTGAAACATTTTACAGTATTGAGGAAACCCTTCAACTCATTGTCGTCTTTTGCAAAGAGTTTGAGATCATCCATGTAGAGTAGGTAATTGAGTACTTTCTTGTTTACATTGTATCCATAGCTATTATTGTTTAGTTCATGCGTAAGGGGATTAAGGACAGACACAACACAATGGGTGACAGGGAGTCTCCTTGAAAGATTCATCGTCGGATATTCAGGTGGTTGGAAGTAGCAGTACCTTTGATGTGATTTAGGTATAATGTGGTTTTACACATTCCCACGCTGTGTTTAAGGAAATTTACTACTACTACTACTATTATTATTACTATTATTATTATTATTATTATTATTATTATTATTATTATTATTATTATTATTATTCATATCGTATATTCATTGTTCTTCCCAGGAGCCTCAAACACTCATGCTGATTGGCACTCATGGCCAAATGTTACTTCTAAGCAGTTCTCGTTAATCCTATGACATTTTCTGTTTGCCACTTAGTGATTGCAAATTATTTCTAAAATAAAATGAAAATAACTAAGATTATTATTATTTTTTGTGTGTGTGTGTGTGTGTGCGAAATAAATAATCTTAGTTATTTTCATTTTATTTTAGAAATAATCTCCAATCAGTTCTCTGACTGCATCAAAAGTTTACGCGTAACGCCATTGGAGGAAAAGACATAAAATGTGAAAAATGATTGACGTCATCCTGACGTCAGCGTAGTTAGCAGCTTTTTTAAAAATACTTTATCGATATCTGATGCCATCATTTCTCGTATTTTAATGGCATCCTTTATAAATGGCTCTAATCGCTAAAATAGTAATTTGAACAAATAAGAATTTCTAAAGGACTGCTTGCGACTTAATCAATTTTTTCTTTTTTCTGATCAGTGTCATAAAATACTGTATAAAAACTACAATTACACAAGCCGTGCTTTCTTTTGTATCAACCTATGTCATGAGGGGATAATTATATTTAGAAATTTGGATCATATAGATTTCGAAACCGAAGGTTCTTTATAAAAAATAACAAGATTCTGTGACCGTTGCTTACGTCGTTCTACATCTAATTTAAAATATTTTCCTGATCCTGAGAGATAAAGCTTATATATTTTAATGTACTAAATGTAAAAAAACAGACATTTTGTGCAAGTTCTTTTCAGTATTGTTATGACGAAAGTAAAGAGAGTATAGGTTTGATGATCTTAATTATGATAGAATTTTAAATATGATAAAATAGAAAATAGTTTTAGTATATCTGTGCACACATATATGTAGCACACAGATTATATATATATATATATATATATATATATATATATATATATATATATATATATATATATATAAATAAAGAAAAGGAACACTCAGGTTTAGAATCCACATTTTTTAAAAATAGAATCCCATTTTTTAAAAATAGTGCTCGATATTAAAAAAAAATATTTTACATCGCGACCCGGAAATTTCTGTGTTTCGGAACTTAAATCTGTTCCATAATCAAGCAATGTTGGGTACCTTTTGATGTAAATGATTTACTTTTGAAAACAGAATGGTATTTTATTTAAGAGTTAAGAAAGAGGGAGGAAGAAGAGTTCAAAATTTTTATGGGTATGTCTTCTTTGAGGAATGAAAAGACAGATCAAAGCTTAAGCATTGGTCAAAGAAGACACACCCATACAAATTTTGAACTGTTATCATATATATATATATATATATATATATATATATATATATATATATATGATAAAATATAGTTTTAAGGTATTGTATTTTTATGGGTTAAAGTGCTTAATATCATGGATAGAGCGTATGTAAATATAAAAGTTGACATTGCAGTCAACACCCAGAGGCGAAAGTCTGTTTCATGCTAAACGCAATTGTCATGGCCTGTAGCTGCACATTCCAACCAATCGGGCCATAGAATTGATAATGTTAGATGCATCCTTTTAGCGTTTTCATTTAAATGCCAGCAAGAATTCCTAAAGTTCGAGTTACAAAACATTTTATGATAGATTCACACATTCTAAGTTTAAATAGGAATTTAGTCATGCTCAATGAATACACTTTCCATAAAAGGGCTTCTACAAAATCTCTACAACACTAATCGTGGCAAACAACTTGCCCAAAAACTACTAAATATCTTCAGTAATAAAGGGTGCTTCATTAAGACGGACTATATATAAGGGTGTTTCATTAAGACTGATCAAAGTCAGCCGTGAATAAATCAGTGTAATTGGTGAAAATTTATTTATTTCTCTATTGGATCATATTATTTGCCATGGCACTTATGTGTGAAAAATAATATCGCCCAAATATCTGCTAAATCTGAAAGGAAAAGAAAAAAAAAATCATTAGATGCTTAAACTTAATTCACATTTAAAATCAGGCCAAATTATTGCAACACCCTTTATAAACATACAGAATAAATTTCCCCACTTCACTTTTTATTTCTCATCTCGTTTAAAAAAGATATAGGCGTGTCTGAAAATTCCGATTTTTAACATCTTTCACATCATGCTTTCATTTGGTCAAAAGGCCGACTAATATACAACAAATATTATTAGTCTTATTTTCAATAGTATTATTTTTATCGTTTTTTTATCCCTCAAATTTCTTTCTTCTGCCTATTATATCTAAACACACACACACACACACACACAAATCACTACTTCCACGGAAAGTGCTCGGACGAACTACATTCCTGGTGTCGCCAAGCCAAACCTTCACGGCAAAGATAGGCCATGCCACTTACATATTAGCAAACCATCCACATTTTCTCCGCATTCCGTCGGTGGGAAGTAAATTCCACTCGAACAGATTCTTCCCACAGACCACTTCCCTGTGGCACCAACTCCTAACAAGATGTTTCCCCGTCCACTATAATCTTAACCTGTTCAAGCCTAGGTTTAGCAGTTATCTTCCACTCCTATACACACAAATGGCCTCCTAACATAACCCTCTACCTTGAGTGGCCCCGTGCCTTGTAAAGGGTGAACATTACTGTTAATATATATATATATATATATATATATATATATATAGAGAGAGAGAGAGAGAGAGATATTTACAGTAATGTTCACCCTTTACACACAAACATATATATATATATATATATATATATATATATATATATATATATATGTGTGTGTGTGTGTGTGTGTGTGTGTGTGTGTGTGTGTGTGTGTGTGTGTACCTATAACAGGCCTGGCGATCATGCAACTGGGATCTATTACTAGGGGTGATGTGATTTTTCTTAGATAATCGATATAGTAGTTGCAAACAGAGAGAAAAATTCCTCTGTGATATTAGTTCACTGTTTTTTATGTGTTTTACCAAAATAGGAACCACAATGAGCTAATTGGTAAATTTGACGATTATCAACGAATTCCTATAAAGGAAGAGACAGATCGGGTTGAATAAACAAATGCAAAAGTATATTTCAAAGAGTGATTTTTATTTCCATTTGTTCTTTCAGAGAATTTGTACTTGTATCAAAAGATCATGGCTTGTATATTGTGGCAAAAAAAATGTATCCTCACCAGTTTGTTCAAATGTGTTTTACTAACCAAAAATTTAAAATGTCCTCATTTTGATTGTTTTCAACACAGCATTTTGACAATAGTCTTCATTTTCACATAATAAAATAAGCCAAAAACAAAGTTCAAACTAAAATTTCAGCATCCAAATCTCTAATGTAATCTTGTAATCGATTAAAGTAAGGAAACAAGTTCACTGAATATTTGACAATATAATTTCATGCACACTCTTTCTACTGAAATGATGCATTTCAGACACCAGCACGAAGATTTTTGTTAAAGAATTTCTGCAAACCTTTTTATTTGACAGCATTGAACATTATAAAACAAAAAAACACTCACTGAACAGTGGTATCCAGTGGAACTTTTAAATCACCTTCGTCTATTTCTTTCAAAAAGCTTCCAGACACATGATAATAAAAAGCAGTATCATTGAATATTTTCTCTTCTGTAAGACAATCTTTTCGTATGATATATCCTGCTATATAAAAAAGCGACATTTTAATATCTTTGGGGAATAGTAGTTTCTAGGTCTGGCAAGTGATCAACTGTTTGGCATATCAATTCATCCAACAGATATCCATCTTTTAAGCAATTATGGGATGGGTCATGGCTATACTCCCTAACATCAACTTTCAACCGAAGAAGTAATTTTTTTTTTAATATGAAATTTCTGAATAACATTTTAGTAAGTGCCGCCAGAACCTTGTCTCTATTTACCAAATTCAGTTTTAAGATAGTCGGTGGTAAATTCTCCAAGAATAACAACCCACTGTCAAGTAAATGTCTTCAAACATCAATTAAACCATTACATGTATACTCGATAGCCATAAGGTGTGTTTCTTGTGAAGGATTTTTTCTTTCCTTACTTTCCCATCATTTGTTTTGCTATACTTCCGAAATTTGCAAGAAATGAAATGTCAAATTTCCATCATTTCGATCTGATACCACTTTTTTTAGTGGATCATTTGTCTTGGCACTTCCATCTTTTACACTCACTATTTTCCAAAATTTCAAAACTTCTTCGATGAAAGTAGCAGTTTCCCTTTTCTCATTATCCTGTGATAATGGATGACTTTTCATTGCAGTTACAGTCTCATCACAAAACACTTTCAAACAGTGGGAATCTTTTTGTCTCTCAACTAGTTATGGAAGAACACCTATTTCTGTTAGCTTTATCAAAACTAACAAACTGATTTTTTCATGTGCAAAAACTTGTTTCATTATTTCCCATTTTGCTGTCATTTCTTTATTACCAGAAAAAAAAACAGCAATTCTGAACAAGCCTCAGTTATCCAGTTATTGCGAATACTTTTAAATACATGTACATAACCGAAAAGCAAGTATAAACTATTTTAGTAACCCAAGGCTTATATATTATGAAAATGACAACAATTATTTTAATATATTTTATTGTTATACGTTAATTATATAGACACAAATAATTAAGTAAATGCTCTGCTTATATTAAACAGTATTACCAACATTTACCGACCTGAATGTCTGAGAAATTTCATAGATAATATGTGTCCGGACGAATTTTTGAACGAGGTATTTATTATACAGTTTAGAGAGAACAGAAGCCAGTTCAAGAGCACACTTATCTAATCGCGAATTTAAAGTTGTCCTGAACAGCCACACTAATGCAGGTGTCCCCCACCCCAGAGCTCTATCCTTGGTCCTACTTTGTTTTTAATTTTCATTAACGACCATCTCGATGGCATCAGCTCTCAACTTGGTATCTATGCTGATGACACTACCATTTACTCCTGTCTCGATAGTAAGTCTGATCAGTTCGATAAGGTCAAATTGGCAGCTGATGTCAAAAAAGACCAACAGTCTGTTGTTAACTGGGGCAAAGGATGGCTGGTAAATTTCAACGCCTACGAAACAAAACTGCTCTCTAATAATCAGCTGAGAGACTCGTTCCAACCTTTCATCAGCATGGCTGATGCTGACTTCCAAGAGAGTGACGCTCTACGTCTTCTCTGTTTAACATTCTTTACTGACATGAAGTGGAAAATCTATATTGAATCAATTGCTGGATCACCTGCTAAGAAAGTTGGTTCACTGTGTCTTGCTAGACAAATCTTCTCTCTAGAATTTATCCTACATATCTATAAGTCTACAATTCGTCCATGCGTAGAATATTGCTGTCACATATGGTCTTATGCTATTGCTATATATTTAGAGATTCTTGATAAACTCCAGAGGAGTATCGGCAATATTATTGATCCTGATCTGGCGTCTCGGCTTTAGTCACTTTCCTACCGCTGTAAGGTTGCTTCGCTGTGTCGTTTCTATAAATATTTTCATCATAATTGTTCTAATGAGCTCTTCGCTATGGTACCTAGACTTTATGAATTTAAGCGTGGTACTAGATTGGCAACAAGTTCTCATCGATTTACAGTAAAATGTCGAGATGTAACAGTAAGTTCTATGCAGATTATTTTGTCACACTTCTTGCTTGTGGAAACCTCTTCCATGCTTTTCAGTTAACTTTAATCTTCAAAAATGTAAATGCAATGTCCATTGTTATCTACTGTCTTCCTAATTACTCTTCTATTGCTCTCACTTATTTGTAATGTTTCTGCTTTCTAATTCTTTCACACCCAGTAACCCGTTGTGTCTTAGTGACTTTACTACTTGGCTTGGGGTAAATCTGATTTTTAAAAAGCCCTTGGTCTGTCTGAGAACATTTCATCATTCCCTCTTATAATGAGCATTCACTAAAGCTATCAAGCATTAATTGGTGTAATGTATCATAGGCAATGTTAATAATAAATGATAGTAACGAATCGCGAAACGTAATTTTCTAGTTTTAATTTTAAACATTATTTGTTTATTTTCGATGACAAAACTATAGCTGATGCGAGAAAATGTTTAATTTCTACCATTCAGTTCTTCAAAAAGACACGTATTGCTTCCAATATTGAAGAATTTTTTCCTCGTCATCATAAAATAGACGCCATTTTTATAAACATCACGTGATTAAACTCGTTTTGATTCTGATTCACACGTTTGACTAATTATCGCTTTTGTGTCAATAAATATTTGTATGTTGGAACAAATTAACACCGCTGTTAATGACTCTGAAAATAGAACCGGAGTGCCAAATTCAAATCATGATCACCGCTACTATAGTTACATTCACTTACATACGCTTTATACAGACAGAATATAACCATCCCTGTATGTTGTCCACTACCTATTCAATCGATGTATGCTGACGTCTTACATGCTACGATGATAATAAAGGAAAGCAGTGATTACATGACAATTCTTTACTTCTGTCTCCTTCTGATAATAGGTGTAAAGTGACATCCAATGATAATTATATAGAACGAAGCCTATATAGTGTACTTAAGCACACTTCTTAATCTATGTGCAATGTCGTCAAAACGAGTTTAATCACGTGATGTTTACAAAGATGGTGTCTATTTTATGATGATGAGGGAAAGTTTCTTCAATATGTGATCATGGCTCTATACAACTTTCTAATCCGTGTGGCTCTTGGAAGATTTTCTGCCTTTGCTAAGGCTATCTCCCCCACCGTTCCACCATCCATTCGCACAAGTTCATTGCTGCCTTCCCCTATCTCTTTCCCTCAATATGCTCCGTGAGGGTTAAGTTTTCCGAGTCCTCCTTCCTCATTATGTGTCCAAGGAATTTCAGCTGCCTTTTTACTGATTCCAAGTAGAATCTTACTCGCTTCGACAATGTCCAACATTAACTGCCATATAAGAGAATAGATGTCACACAGCAATCTATATTTGTTTCTAGATAATTTTTTTCTGTTTCTCCGCGCTTTGCTTAGCTTTTGTGTTGCCCACAAATAATAAATTATGCTAGGGTTTCCAGTTCCTTTAGAACGGCGTCGCTGTGAAGATAGAATAAATCTGGGAGAAGACGCATCCTTGTCGCACGCCTCTTTCTATTTTTTATAGCTAGTCAATTCATTTTTGGTTTGCTCCCAGTATAAATTTTAGGTTAGTTTAACATCCATTCCAAATAGATTCAGTTTACCCAGCAGTTCAAATAGATACTTTTACCGTACTTTATCAAATGCTTTTGTGTAATCTATAAAACACAAGTTCACATGCTTTTACGTTTGTTTTGCTCTCTCTGATATAATTTTGGTTATGAATATTGCATTTCTTGTTCCGGTGTTCTTGACAAAGGTGCACCGTTCTTGTCCTATTTTAGGTCTAATTCTGCTTTGCGCTCTATTCATCATTATTCGCATTATTAGTTTGGCTATGTGGCTCATTAAACGTTTGACCTAGCAGCCAAATCAGCTTTAGATATGGATATAGTTTCAACGACCAAAATCCCATACACTGACTTTAAGGAGGCCATAAACAAATATATTCAAAAGGAATGGTAACGGTGCTGGGATGATAACACATAGAATAATCTCTTCGCAATTCAGCTCAAACTAGGAGAATGAAAGTCAGCTTTCAGAAAATCTCGAAAGGAGGAAGTAATACCGGCCGGTTACGCATTGACCGCTCGTACTTGCTAAACGACGAAGATCAAAGCAACATTCCAAGCATGTGACACGTCATACACTATTAAACATATATCAACCGAGTGTTCAGACTTTGCTCTCTCAAGATAAAAATGCTATACTGTAAACCACATGTATGAGCTCTTCGAGAATGCAAAAGTGGATGACATAAAATCATTTCTTAAGACAGTAAGCCTCTACCAAAAAATATAAACCAAATGAGAATGTCAATAAAATCACTTTCTCTACAAACTGTATACCTGAAAACAATACATCAATGAAACCAAACTCTCGTCAAAAACCCTCTTTACAAAAATACATCAATGAAACCTGATCTGCAAACTGATTTCTGATAAAGAATACATATTCTATTCATACGTATTGTAAAAATCGTGTTGTTATTAAATAACCCATTGAGGTTGATATGCCAAAAAACATTTCAAACCAAACCAAACCATTGTATAGATCGTTTACACTCCATTTGCAACAACCTTAATATAAACACTTGTGTCTTTCATAATCTTTTCACAGGGTTTCAAAAATTTATATCAGCAAAATAAACGAGTGAGACATTTATTTTAGTGACATAAATTTATATTTCATAGAAAATGTGTACATTTATTCGTTACTTTATTCATTAATTTATTTCTAAAGCTCTCTCGCGTATTATACGGTGTATAAAGCTTACCACTGTATAGTACGCACCTTAAGTTCAACATGAAATTTATTGGTAAAATAAAACAGACGTATTTTCTATAGCATAACCCAGGCACAACTAAAGGAGATTTATATACCCCTAGTTTGACATTCAGGCTGATCTTTATGTCATTTTGAAGGTTAGACTTTTAAAAGCGTCTTATATATATATATATATCTTATTAGAAAGAATAGACATTTTATGTCTTTTGAATGTATTGATCATTTTAATGACTTTCAAAAAGCGTCTTATATATATTACAGACATTTTATGTCTGTTGAATCTATTTTTAATATACGAATAACTTTTCGCAAATGTGGCTATTGTAGATGTAAGAAATAGCAAAAAATTGTATCAATTTCAAGCTTTCGACTCACATGGGTCATCGTCAGAGATGTGAGTCGAGAAGAAAAGAAAATCAAATGTATTTTAAGTAGCGCTTTGTTTTAAAAGTGTCGTCATTTTTTTTTTTTAGTTTGGAAGCTAAATCCAATACAGTAGAACGCAGCAAATCATGTCAGCAACGTGTAACGGCAACATATAACGGTAATGTGTAACGTCAACTTGTAACGATTGGTATTCTTTCGAGAATTCGCTGCCCATATACGTTCTCCTTAGTCTCGTCCAAGGTCCTAATTTGCTTCTCTTTCAATATTAATTATATGATAGTCATGGTAACAATATTTATGATGAGCGTTATTCTTGCATTTAGTCCACCCTCTTTCTTTTATGCTTTCTATTGCAGCTTAATAGTTACAAAGATGACTAGCGACAGGATTTTTTTTTTATTCTGGAATAATTCTTGCAACGGTAATGACATCGTTTACATTAATGGAGAATACGGAGAAAAATAGAGAAAATCGAGAAAAAATATCGTATTGAATATCGAAAAAAAGGAACATCGATTGTTAGAAGGCCATTAGAGAGTGAAAATTAGGGTGAAAAACCCAAACGAGTAAATAAAGAGTCAAGGCTTAGGAAATAAAAAACAGACGATCAAGGTACATTTACGATTGGCACATATGTTTCTCGGAGAGTTAAAAAGAAATTAGGTATTTTAGTTTTCTTTGATTGAAAGCAAAGAGTAATTTTCGGGAATTAGTTGAAACTTTCTGAATTTTGTTTTATAAATTTATTTTTTAGTTGAAAGAATAAAAGCTTTTCACATCTGCTGTTAAATATGAAATAAAATAAAATAAAAAAATACCCCGGAAGTTCATTTTGTAACACTGGCGCCGCTCTTTCTGTTTTTCTCACTATCTCTTCCCCCCCTCTCTCCCTGCTCTCTCTCTTTCTCTCTCTCACACACACACACGCTCACTCGCACACACATGCAACGCATGCGTATGCGCACAAACGTATATGTGCTAAAAAAAGAGTCAGTCATTTTGCTTAGTCTTTTTCTATTTTCTTTCAGACATTAAACCATTTTCCTATTTTTTCCTATTTTACTTTGTTTTTTTTTAAATATTTTTTTTAAAAAAAAATATTTATCCATCTTAACTTCCATCCAATTAACCTGCAAAATGTCCTCCCATCTGCCGCCACTCTTTTGCGTTCTGCTGGCAAGATGACTTAAGTTTCGAAAAACCCTATTTACGAATTTGTACTAATCTTTAACTCTTTCTTGTTAAATTCGTATTTTACGATGTATCTGGTTACTGAAAAACTTTATTTATCTTCTTAAAACTGGATATCATTACCACCGTCACCATTAGCAATATATACGAACATAGCGGAACATATAACAAGATGTATCAAATTCAATAGACAAGGAATGTCTGCTTATTTTTTTTATTGTATTTTCCAATTTTCGAATAAGTTGTTGAACTTTGAGATAAAAATTTGCATAAACACTCCACACTTCTTTTCGTTCTGCCCGTCTCAGTCATTATCAAGAAGTAAATGCTATCAGGTAACAGCAGGGGTAACAGTTGTTTGTTACATCCTGGTATTTCAGGAACGTTACATTTGATATTCAAATATAGGCGTATTTTATAAGGGACGTCAGAATGGATCCACAGACCTTGAAACATTGGAAACTAGTACATAAATATTTTATGTGTATTTTAATTATTTTATACGCATATCAAATTCACGCTGCATAAAAATACACTTGTCGCGGACGACAAATGGGGTCTCAGTAAAATAAAGAGCTCAACATTTATAGGCAGACATATGTCTCCCAAGGCCTTTAGATGTTTTGCAAATTTTTTAGATAGATGGAACATTTGATTGAGCCATTTTGCTCGAGGGGATGAAGATCAATTGCCACATGTTGCCCCGAGTCGACAGCAAGGCCTGCTTTACTGCGTGCGACAAAGTCACAGTAACAGGTAAGGCTATCATTGAGATGAGCAGCATGCTGCCAACTTTTTTCTTATTTGCACGCAGTTGATGCCGGTGTTCAAGTCGGCTTCGCTCAAATCTTTGCCTAGATGAGAAGCAGGACAAGTGCCAGCTTCTTTGCTCCGACGCTTTGTTTTCCCAGTAAGAAAAGGGGGTGCTACATCGCTTCAGATTGTCTTTGAGTTTGCCTTTGTAACGAAGGAGTGGCTTTTCAAATGAGCTGCTTGTTAGAAGCTGAGCAAAGAGAAGTTGATTTGGAAGTCTGCTATCGCTTATAGGAGAAATATATATATATATATATATATATATATATATATATATGTAAGCAAATGTATGGATATAGATCCGACAGTATGAAGAAAAATATATGGATAAACAAAAATCCGAATATGCAATTATGCTGTTTTAATGTTAATTTAATGTCGACGTCAGACGTTTCGGTCTAGTAGACCTTCTTCAGGACATAGTTATTAAAACATAATTAACATTAGACGATATTCAAGTCAACATGAAAAGACGATGGGCATAAGAGTAAGACTAATCAAAACAATATTAAATTAACATTAAAACAGCATAATTGTATATTCGGATTTTTGTTGTTTTTCCATATATTTTTCTTCATATATATATATATATAAGTGGAAGCTACATACAGTTTCATGCTAAACACAATCATCAGGCCGCGTTTAGCATGAAACAGTCTGTCGCCTCTGGGTGTTGACTTTAATGTTCACTTTTATATTTACATACTCTGTGTCTCTCTGATATTGAACACTTTATCCTGTAAATATAGCATACCTTAAAACTATATTTCTTCATATATATATATATATATATATATATATATATATATATATGTGTGTGTGTGTGTGTGTGTGTGTGTGTGTGTGTGTATGTGTGATGAGATGTGTTAGTAAATAACATTTGATGTTTCTTACATGTTTTGTTAGTATATATCACAAATATATATATATATATATATATATTATATATATATATATATATATATATATATATATATATATATATATATATATATATATATATATATATATATATATATGTATATATATATATATATGTATATATATATATATATATATATATATATATATATATATATATATATATATATATATATATATATATATATATATATATATATATATATATATATATATATATATATATATATATATATATATATATATATATATATATATATATATATATATATATATATATATATATATATATATATATATATATATATATATATATATATATATATATATATATATATATATATATATATATATATATATATATATTAAAAAAACAAAATTACCTCACATAGGTATAGTGTATTTCAAGCTGGTCTGACACCAGCCGTCTTCAGCCTTTAAGTGTCCGTCTGAAATTGGTGTTTTGAATTTATTTTCGATATCAATCCTCCTTTGAGAGACGCCTTGTTTTTTTATAAGGGCTTTGTGTTGGTGACTTGTGGGGGGCGTAATGTATCTCATTACGGGGAAATGTTCTGGGGTTAAAGTTTATTTATGGCTAGAGGCGCTTGTTGTCTGTAAATAAATTTCGGTTCCTATTATGGGGTGCTATCCTATGCAAGCAACAAGTGTGTTTTACTGGGATTTGCAGTAAATAGTATTTAGCCCATAAGGGTTTAATGTTAATCATAAGTAATGGAGGATTTAAACATAAAACCAATTAACAGAGAGTGAGAATAAGAGTACAGAGGAGTGTTTGGGAAAAGGATAAAGAGAAGGACGGGGTCAAGGCATCAGAAGATGTTGATTGACATTACATTTGAATACAAAGATTATAGCTATCAGGGAAGTAAGTGATAGGAAGGGAGTTCCACTGACGGGAAGTGCAAGATAAGAAGCTGTTGGAGTAGAAGAGATGGCTACATTTAACCGTTTCAACAGTGAAATGGTGGGACCGCGATGCCAACCTAGCAGCACGCTTAAATTCATGCAGTTCGGGAACCAGTGAAAGTAGTTCTTCGGAGCAGTTGCCATGAAAATACTTGTAGAAAAGACAGAGGGAATCCATATCCCGTCTGTAAAAAAGTGACTGTAGACAACATACCAGGTCAGGACGAATCACTTTGCGTATCCGTCTCTGGATTTTGCAGAGGACCTCTAGATGAACAGCGGGAGCACTAGACCATATATGACAGCAGTATTCCATACAAGGACGAATGATTGATTTGTAGATTTGAAGGATGAATAAAACTTTCTGGCGCGACACAGAGAACCATCTTTCCTTGCAGTAGATGAAGCTATAGATTCAACGTAGTTGTTCCACTTCAGGTCAGTAGACAGCGTGAGACCAATCAGGCGCAGAGAGGCGTTCTCGTGGAGTTGGGCATCAGCCATCCTGATGGGAGGCAGGGAGGATTCTCTATGGTGGGTAAATGAGAGCCGTTTCTTTTTTTGTAAGCATTAAATTTACAAGTCATCTCCTGCCCAGTTAACCACAGACTGGAGACTTTTCCAGACTTACGGCCAGGCTAGTTTTGTCAGCGATGCCGGATTTACTATTGAGGCAGGAGTAAATAGTACTGCCGTCTGCGTAGATTAAGTCATTAAGTAGCGCTTACCCGCTTGCAATTGACACCGTGCTGACCTCACCAGTCATCCTGGATTTGTCATTCATATGGTATTCCAATTACATCGACTCTGAATATTACCGTCGCTTAACCACGCAGTACACGGGATTCCACTCTTCTCGCTGGGGTGAAGGAGAACACTTTCTATCATATCTCATCGTTTTATTCCATTTATCGTCGTTAAACCTTCGTTTATTGATACTTTTTTTTTATTTTGACATTGAAGGTTTTATATAATAAACATGATTAATTTGCTTGATTGTTTTTATTAATATTGAATGAATCAAGATTTTTTTCTACTTGCAACGAAACAAAAATAATTATCTGCCATTACATGTCACGTGACACGAACGAGCGAGAAAATAAAGTTCGCCAGTTAGTTACGAAGCGATAAACAAACTATAGTTTCTTTATATTTATTTATTGCATCAAATAATATTGGCTGAATTAAATGTACAGGTGATGTAATTAATGGCGACTCGGAATGAGAAATGTTACATTCGCTTATGCGTAAATACCCTTGGGAAAGGTATGAATTTATCTCATCTCTCCCAAGATATGGGTTAAATCGTAGGACAGAATGATAAAAAAATAGCTACGGTGATAATCAGATGTAAAGAGAAGAGAATGATCCATGTTTTTTTCGTTTCTTCATATATATATATATATATATTATACAGCATTTTATTGTGTATCAATTATATATATATATATATATATATATATATAATTGATACACAATAAAATCCCAAATCACCTCATATGAGGAATAAGCTTATTTAAACCTACGAAATTCATCAGTCTTATTCAACCTTCAGTTCGTGTCCCCAGTCTATACTGGGGTTGAATAATACTGATGAATTTCGTCAGTTGAAATAACATTATTCCCCATATGAGGTGATTTGGGATTTCATTGTGTATTAATTCTTTGCTGTATAATAATATATACATTGAGCTCTTTTTGGGGATCAGCTTTAATATTACTAGGATCCACTTGGATTATATGGATTATATACTAACGGATTTATTACCTTTACCATATATATATATATATATATATATATATATATACACACACTATAGGCCAAACGTTTGTGTGCAACCCTTGGATTTAATAATTAGTAAGTTTCATACCATTTTTTGGTTTAACTAACTCCAACTAAGCTAGGATACTGAAACTGTTTAACACATTAGACAATCTTTCCCACCCATACTGTGTTTAACTTTTTGATCCAGGGTAATCTTAGCAAAGCTCGTTTAAATGCAAAGAATCAAGGGAGAGCGAGTTACAAGAAAATTAAAGACGGAAGCGACTTTCAGAGCAGACAACTGACTCTTGTTTGTTGAAACAATAGCGGTGTAGTAAAAACAGAACCAGTGAATAAACTTATACCGAAGCTTTATTGCACTTTACTCTGACTACTCGTCTACTGATATATATAATTACTTTAATTTTGGTTATAAATAAAAGAACTGCTAATGCGATAAAGTATTCTTCTGATTTTCTACCTGTTGTGAGCCTAAGTGTTCGAGTAAGGATAAACTTTAGGACTTTGATTTTCACAAAAAAAAAGAAATCTGTACTCATTTACCGTTCAGTGTTTCAGTCAGTCAATTTATTTTTACTCTTAGAAAATTAGAAATACCTTAATAGCATCTCAGTTCTTACTTCCCTTATAAAAGCATTTTCCTAATTTCTTTCACGTGTTTTTTTTATCACTTATCGACGACAGTTTTCAGTAGAGAAAATCTACTCTTTAGAAATATATCGCCGAGAGACAAAATAAAAAGTATAAAACATAAAATCAAAAATAAATATTAAAAAAAAAAACAACTTTATTTTCGATTCTTGTTAAAATATCTGAATTAGATCACAAAGGTTTTTATGTACCCAATGATTTCTTGCTTTTCTTGTGTGCCAACAAAAGATTTTTTGGGACTTTGTGTGTGTAGAAATGGTAAAAATGATTGTTCGTTCCGAGTGCTTTTGGCTATTTATCAACCATTTTCAATGATTTGAGTTGTGCTATTGCAAATGGTGTGTAAGTTGCTAGGAGGTAGACTTATATTATGGCTCTATTCGCCGTTCATTCTAAACTCTTTTTTTGTCTTTTGCTTTCTTTTTTGTATTTTATGATGATGATTTCTGTTATTTTTAGACTTTTTTTTATAGGTAGAAACGTGTATTATATTTGTGTTTTTGACGGCAAGTATGTTGCATAGCGAAGTTGGAATGTATTCATGTTGGTTTGAATGGGTCCTTATTGATCTATGGTCTGAATGCAAGATCAGCCCTCAGATAAGTGAATGATGGTATGGTCAATGTAATTATTCATGAATTTGTTTTTGTTAGAGCCACAGTTCTCTATGAGACATTTGAATTCACAATAGAGCGGGATTGTTGTCCAAATACACAAACTGAATGAGGCCGACTCGGTTATACAACGGATATAAAAAAAATTTTAATTTAAATTTAATCTAAACGTCACTGTATCTTTACCTTTTTCGATGTAAAATTGTAACCAATGTTTGTCTTCCCCTATCCTGATATATATAAGTAACTTTTGCATTAATTTCTAGCCACTGAGATTATATATTTTCCTGATTTACAATGCACGATATACAAATTAGGCGCGGCGGGGGTGGGGGTTACGAAAAGAATTTACTGAGTAAGAATTACATAATATTCAGTATTCCATCAAAGTTATTTTCTTCTACAGCCAAAAATGTGTTTAGGGAAGTAAAATGTGTAGTGATAATTGGAACGAAAATATTCTCCCACCTGATCGCAAACGGCTGTGTATATGTCCCGCGTGCAAGGTTTATCTTTTTGACCGGAAAAAGAAACATGGCCGCCCCCAGCAAGCTTGTCTTGCGAATGGTCACGTATCCTCACGCGGACAGTCTCGTAAAGCCACGGAAAGTGGATTCACGCATGCAAATGAAGGAAGGCAGAAAAGGAGATAAAAACGCTGAACGCTGGCATCGGTGCAGTTAGAAAAATGGAGTCTTTTTTGTAACGTGGAAGGGGGGGGGGGAATCGTGTAAAGGAGAAAGCAGAGGTGCAGAAGATTATTGAGAAAATTGAAGGAGTTTATCAGTCGTTGCAGTTTTACACCAGGCGTATCAAGAAAATATTGTTTTTGTTCAGGAGGTTTCGTCAGACGTCGCGGATTGCAACAACACCAACAACTACAAAATGTATATTCAGTTATTCAGGATATCGTAATATGCATAAACATCATATATATCTATATGTGTGTGGTTGGGCACTTCGACGTGGTGTAATGGTTAGAACGCTTGTCTTGCTAGATCAATTACGACTGAGTAGTGTGTTCGATCCTCATTGGATGCCCCAACACTTTCGGCCTTGTGCCACATCTAAGCAGGGCTTACAAAATCACTATATCTGTTTGTGTGTCAGCATGAGCGACAGACAAGTAGGGCGATACAAAATAAAAAGAAGAAAATCAGGTGTTGAGGGACTAAATCATATATTAAGTATCAATGATTCTATATTACATATATTTTTTTTCATGCTATCCTCATAAAATAAACATATTTAGACATATCATCCTATATTAAATGTTTTTGTTTTGATTTTAAATACTACTTTTTAATTTTTTTTTGTTTGCTTTTCGCTTGTACTTTTTCTTTCTAGAATGAGACTTACAAAACTTTTGCATATATAAGAGTTATGCAAACATTTTAAAAACTAATGCTTCGAAAAAAATAAATAAATGGAAAATGCTGTTTTCTGATTTATATTGAAAATTAATGTCGATATGATTTTCGACAAATGATAGAGTTCAGCTTAATAGTATTATCATAGACTGAAATCAATAGCACATCAATAGTTTCCTATTTAGTTCACATTTCCAGCAAAAAGGGTGATACGAGACTGAATTCCCCTGGCCCAGCTATAATGGTGTGAGCGAAATATCAAAAAAGGAAAGACTGTTTAAATAAATCATGTAGACTATTGTAATTAGTAAAAAATCTAACAAAAATTTTTCAGGGTCATTTCAGAGGGCTAAAGTCACTGACACTGCAATCAAGTTTTTCCTTTTTTTTTCTTTTTTTACAATGTCTTCTGATGTAATATATATATACAAGAAGGTGGAGTGAGCAGAACATCATCAAAGAATATCTCTCATGTTCGATAACATGGCGTGATTAAAGGAAGACACGACACGTAGACAACCAACTAAGGACACTTCTTGAAGACGATGTAGACTTAGCCAGGAACATATATAAAACTACTAGTACGTATTTGCGCTAGCTGCCACCAATTTTTGTTCGTCCAGGTTTTTCGTTGTGGTCTCTGTCTTGCAATCCACACTGCTGAAGGTTATCAAACAAATGAAAATGAGAAAGTCTTGTTCACTTCAAATTTGAATTAAGGAAAGCTTTTCTCTTACTCGATCTCTCTTTCTTGTTTCTTTCTATACTTCGATTAAGTAGAGAGAGACGGAGACACATGTAAGAGTGGTATGGAGATTCAAGAGAGAGTTACCTAGCCAACGGGAGATGTTCACGGACATAAACTCCCAGGCCATGCATGTGGACATTAAAGTCCTTCCAAAGAAGAGGAAGATAGCCAGGAATCGAGAAAGCAGAGAAGGGGATTGAAGAGTTAAGATTAGTTCCACAGAGAGCTAGGATTTCCGGAGACTTTTCGAAGAACGATTCCACACAGCAGAATTTGGTACGAATACCATAAATGTTGGAGAAAGAAAAGTTGAGGGTTTAGGTGATTTTTGAGCTGGGTTAGATTTATATCTTTAGTATCTTATAGCCATGGTGTGTTGTTTTGTTAAGGAAAGGCCTAGGGTAGTAGTAGCAGCCGGTCTTCTAATGTAACATGTGCAAAAAGGGAGCTGGTGCAGACTGCAACATAATGTAGACTCGGGGTTGCCCACCGGAAGTGCTTGCAAGGACACACTTCCATGCAACTGTTGATCAGAGTAGCCTCTCAAGACGCTACAAAAGATTTCGGACTCCTAACTACCAGTCTCGAAGAGCAACCAGAAAACTGCCGACCCGGTGCCCTCAGTATGAAAGGAAGGTTGCCACCATCCACACATATCACAAAAATTCATGAAAGAACCACTATTAAGGCATGAGAAATGGAAAGCACTGGGAACCCGTTCTTAAAGAGGAAACAAGGTATGTGCCTCTACTCCTGTTCAAGAGAAGGGAGGGGGAATATGGGCCGGGCCATAGGAAAGACTATATACTTGTATTTAAAAAAAAAATACAAAAAGAAAAAAAAAACAGTCATGGTTTTGATTTTCAGTTATTTCGAAGAATGAACACTCAGATGCTGCCATATATGGTCTGGTGCACCTTCTGTTTACCTCGGAGTTCTTGACAAGATCCAGATACGGATATGTAATATAATTGGCCCTGATCTGGCATCTCGTCTACAGTCACTCTCTCACAGACGCGCCGTCGCCTCTCTCTGTCTTTTCTACAAATACTTTCATGGTAATTGCTCCGATGAGCTGCTTTCACTGGTTCCCAGACTCCATGAATTCAAGCGCCCTAGGAGGCTGGCATCCCGCTCCCACCCTTACACTGTAGAAACTTTTAAATGTAGCCGTCTCTTCTACTCCAATAGCTTCATACCTCGCACCTCTCGCCTGTGGAACACCCTTCCCAATTGCTGTTTCCCTGAGAGCTATAATATCCAACTATTCAAATGTAATGTCAATCGACATCTCCAGTTACCTTGATCTATCCACTATCCCTCTCCTCATCCTTTCTTCTGTCACTCCTATCTGCTCTTGCTCCAAATCTTCTGCAACCCCCTGCATCATAGTGGCTTCACGCCTTGCTCGGGGCGTAATGCTTAAAAAAAAAAAAAAAAAAAAAAAAAACGATAACTAATTTGGAGAGTCAATCAGTGGCCACAGAAATTTTCACCATGTAATGTTTATCTGATATTCTAGTATATTAGGGGAGAGAGGGGGTAATAAGAAGTAGGAGTCTGTCTATAGAATCTTACAGGAGACGCATCAATTGCTTCTTTCCAATATTTAGATTTTACACTATATGTACAGAGTACACTGACATCATTTCAGTGGCGCTTTGATACATTTCCGGCGACTTTGAAGTGGAAATAGCAAGATCCCAGTCGTCATCCTAAAGAAATATGCTCCCGAGCTGGCTCCAGTTCTTCCCAAACTCTACAACTATTGCCTAAAGGCTTCCTTTTTTCAGCTTGTTAGAAGTCCTCCACTGTAGTTCCTGTTTTTAAGAACTCTGGAGAACATTCTGATCCCTCTAACTATCGCACTATTTGTCTCTTACCGCTTTTCGGCATAATTTACAAGTATCAGAAAGAAAACCTGGACAAAGAGGAAACATTAAAATATGAAAGAATAAAAAAAATGTGGAGAGGACAAAATAAATTTTTTTCGAAAGAATCATGTATTAAAATAGAACGATCGCCCAGTCGACTGGGGGTTCAGAATACTCCGACTGCACCTCTGCAGAGGAGTAAGATTCCCCCGACAAAATAAAATGAGGCGTCCTGGGTAAGACGAAAAAATACATCCAACAGTAAGGCCTCTGATCAGGAGGTTTTGAGGAGCGTGTGACCACCTCATAATCGCTAGTGTTCCCAGGTCCACCTTGACCCAGGGGTGGTAGCACCTGTTAGGGTCCCAGCTATGGAATAATAGTTAACCCCAAACTTGGGTCAAAACGCTATAAAAGTGTAAAAATATGTTTTAATACTAGCAATACATTTTTGTAAACTATTAACAACAATGAATTTTGAAAAAAAAATTATTACCAGCAACACATTATTACCAGCAATACATTTTTGAAAAATATTACCAGCAATAAAAATCTTGTCGGCATTAAATAACTCAATGAGGTTGATATGCCGTAAAACAAAACAAACCAAACCAAAACCTAAAATAGAACGATAGAGAAAGCAACAGAATAGAAAATAAAAATAAGTAAAAAGCAGATAATTGACAAAAAAGTAATATAGGAATAAATGAATGAAGAGTAATTGAAAGAAATAATCTAGAGAAAATTAAATGAAAGAGTGAACAATAATAATATACAAAATAGACTAAATGAAAAAGAAAAAAAATCTAAGCATGAGTATAGAAAAAGAACAAGACGGAAAAAGAAAAAGAAAAGACGGAAAAACCACTGAAACAAAGTAACAGAAAAAAAATATGATAAAGTAACAAGACAAAAAATTCAAAGGAAAATAAAGAAGAATGCGTAAATCAGAATTAATGAAAAATCAAAGGAAGAAATAGGAGTAGGATTAAAAAAAAAAGAAAAGAAACCGTATCAAAACGACTGATGATTGTCGCGTAAAGAGAAAGGAAATAGACAATTTTACTGAAAGACGAGAGGAAACTTGCTTAGATACAACTTGATAGAATCGCAACAGACCTAAATGGAACGTGGACAATCAGCATGCAACACAAAGGCGAATTGATTCATTGATAATTTGGCTAGCATACAGATAGCAAGAATGAAATTGACTGAGATTCATGACGATGCCACATCCGCCATTTTCTCATTTTTAGAACAGAAAATGTTTGTTCACCCAAAAGCTTAGTTTTAGGCGAATACCTTTAGATCTATAAAAGCTACAAACTAAAAGAAAAAACATTTTAAATTTCAATTATTAAATTTTTCATTTAATCTTGAAATAATAATTTATTTTTCCAAACTTATAAATGAAGTAAAGTAAAAACAATTCTATGATTAGACGAGCTTATGTATAAAAGCAATATAAAAAAGAAATTTAATTTCTATTAAAAGTAATTGTATGTGAAAATATTCTTACATTAGGATTCCTTTCTTAGTGCTGACGGGAATTTGAATTCAACTTAAAATGTAACATATGTATGGAATATATGATTTACTGACATTGTTGCAGCAATAAAATATATGCAAACAACGCCAGTAATGGCTGCCGCGACACAAATGAATCCGAACTTTTACTCTCGATAACTCCCAAAACGGTAGATTTTATCAGATTTATCAAGACAGATTCGAATGAAGTATGTACAGTTACACATAATCTTTTCTTTTTTATATAAAATATGAATGCATGTTTACATTCAGGTGAGTTAAACTTTATTCACTTATTAAGTTGCATATCATTTTAAATTCTGTCCTGATTAAGAAATGTATATGTTGAATACGCATGCGCCAAATAACGTGACCCCCATTTCGAAAATTGACACATAAACATAAATGCATATTTGCTATTGCGAATGAAACAAGTAAAAAAATATTAATAGTCGTAGTCGGCACTCGCTCGCATCCGAGCACAAAGATCGTCATCTCCTCTTTCCCTTTCGTCCGTCTAGTGGCGTTGATGGTATATATTTTTTGTAAAAATACAAAATTGCGGTACAGGGCCGAAGGAGAAATGGGGAA
The DNA here is from genome assembly GCA_903632075.3 of Acanthosepion pharaonis. NCBI lineage: Eukaryota > Metazoa > Mollusca > Cephalopoda > Sepiida > Sepiidae > Acanthosepion > Acanthosepion pharaonis. Next base: position 89,198 of record CAHIKZ030003869.1, on the reverse strand, counting down.
AGGCTGGTCTTCACTGACTATTCTAGTCCCATTCTTTCAATACAATATGCTCAATCGCCACAAGAACTTGTCCATCACCTTCCAATCCTACATATACAAAAATACCACATATTCACAAGGGGCCTACAGAACACCCAATGATGTAAAGATTTATAATGTTAATAAAGTCTCTTTTACAAAAATATATAAAATGTCATGAAACATGAAATGATGAGGGAGGGAAAACAAAACTAAAAAATGAAACAAAAAACAAACCAAAACAAAACAGATGTTAGTAGGATCCGTCCACCCTCAAAATAATGAGAGGCCACTGTATTCTGCCATTCGACAGAATCAAGTAGCACACTCACTAATGGAGTGGGGAAGGAAAAAATAAACAGTGGAGTGGGAAAAACAAAGCCTGACCCAGCCAAGATGAAAAAAGGGGAGTTTCGGAATCTTGACATGGATTATAGCAAAAGAGAATGCCAGGGACAGACCGGGAACAACACTTATTCACATTAACTAGTAAAACATAAAACAGTCTAACTTAACCAGGGGTGGATTCACAGGAAACCGCCCCGTTGAGCTCAACGGGACTTAAAAGAAAAATCAAGGCTAGCCTCGTTCATGCGAACCAAACTCGCCACAGATACCTACCTTTCATTGAAATCTGTCGATATCAAACGCTTTCTCTCAGATCTGATCTTCATCCTGAGCTGATGCCCAAAGAATCCAACCAGATCCTGATGAGAATAACGCTCATATCGCAAAATTCCCTCACGTCGCGACGTCCATACCACCATTCTTGCCACGGCTAGCAACGTGAGAAACACCATCCGTTTAACCCCGGAGAACGAGAGAGATACATTGTCAATGGCGTACGTGAGATCAATAGACACGAGCCGATCGAGAGCAATACAAGCCGTCAACTCGACGACATAGTCCCAGAAAGGGCGCACCTGAGGACAATGGGTAGGAGGTAGCAAGTTACGAATCAATCGCCAGGTAAGCGAAAACTCAGGGTTGCTGAAGTAGTTCGCCGCCTGCGCCCAAGACCAGAAAGAGCGTAATTCTGATGCCGACAAACCGAGCCGGCCCCAAAGGCGGTCCTTCGCGACCCCCTCCACTAACTCACGATACAATAGCCTACGAGGCTCGACACTCTCGCAGGAATTCCGATTGTTTCCAAGGCTTACGATGGCGCTCAGTTATGGCAACGGAGAGAGTGATAGTAATGCTAGGGAAGGAGACCCTACCACTCCTCTCCAAAATCGAACCTCCGTCAACACACGGCGTAGGAACACCAACTTTGAAACGTGCCGATGGCACAAGTGTGGCATTCCCAGCCACCCCCATAACACAGACTTTGGGCAACAGACTCTCTACAGACCAGACACCGGTGACCACAAGAGCACGCGATCGAACGTCTTCCTTCTGTTCTCGCAAAGAGGAAGTACAACCAATCGATAAAGGTTAATCGGAAAGACGTAAGTAGCATACGCCTCCACCTCACCTTTCACGGACAACCGCCGTCGAAGCCAAGTCCCAATCGCCGCTTCGACCTTTTACCTTTCGGGCCAATTCTTCATCTGGAGACCGGGCCCGAACGACACTCCAAGAACTGCCTGCCCCCGGAAGCGCGATCCCTTTCCAGGCACCTAACCGCAAGCCGGATGACTTGTCGCAATTAATTTTGGCACCCTCGTACATTTCAAGCGCATTCTGTACTACCTCAATGTCGTTACGGCAGGACACGAAAATAGACACGTCTATCAGCGTACGCGGAAACCCAGGCTCGATCTCTAGGGAAAGTGATTCCGCGTATAGCCGGACTGCATGCTCTGTTCCTTAGCCGGCGAAGGAGGGGTTCCAGCGCCAAAGCGTAAAGTAAGGGCGACAGTGGACAACTCTGACGAATCGACCAAGACAACACTCGATCGCTTCCTGTTCACCTGTACCACGGCACTAGGGGAGAATACAGGAGGATGATCCACTTGCAGAAGTCGGGTTCGAATCCGGCGGCCTGCAAAACAGCCGCCAGGTACTGATGGTCGACCCTATCAAATGCCTTGAACTGATCTAAATCAATCAGCCCGGCTTGCTCGTCGTCTTCTACACCCCCTACGATCACAGCATGTCTGCTCGGGTCCTAACAAGCTCGAGACAACTGACTGCAAACGCTCTGTAAGGGTCTTGGCCAAAATCTTTAACTCTGTGTTTAGCAGAGTCATGAGCTTATAATCATCTAATTTCCGTCCAACACCCTTGACCTTTTTCAACAGCGTTGTCACGCGCCTGGTAATCCGAGCGTGGATAGACCCCAGTTGGAACAAGTTGTTGAACACCACTGTCAAAATCGGAAAAAAAATATGCAGTGCAATTCGTAGGGCAGACCATCAAGTCCCAGAGACTTGCCACTGCCGACCCCCTTCAGTACCAAGTGAACTTCGCCCTCTTTGATCCCACCCTCGCAGCTAGCTGCTTCAATCAGCGAAAGCCGAGAAAAGTTAGCCAAATAGCTGCGAAACTCGTCACCACTGAGATCAAGCTCTTTGGTAAACCGGCTCTCGAAATGCCGCCGAAACGTCTCACGCATACTCTTAGTCGACCCCAGAGTAAGCCTCTTCGGGGTATTGACTTCGCGAATGTATCGATCGGAACCTCGACTGATCTCTTCCTTGCGCAATTCTGCGCCTATATTCACAACTTCATTAAACATTTTGTTTAAACTATGTCTAATTACCTGGCCCTGATAGCGCTTGCTAGCCTCTCGCTCTAGAGCCTGTCTAGCTAATGCTATCTCTAGGGAATCCCCCCCAGCCTCCGCCCGGAACTGACTATCCTCTAGAGTCTTCACCTTATTAGCCTTATCTAGAGCGAGTCGTTGACTATATTCAATGGTGAAGGACCTAATCCTATCATTGTCTCTCCCACTACTTATTACCAGCCTACTTCGCCCAGCTCTTAGCTTTTAGAAATTGTCTCTTCCCCACCTTCTTCTTCTCGCCCTCTTTTTAAAAAAAAGAGGACCGAGTTAGGGGCATCTCCTCCATCTCCACTTCCTGGGTTTGTTGCTGATCTGGTTGGAGGTCGTCTTGTCGCTCTTCATCCTGCTGTTGCCCCCTCTAACATTCCTGTTTCCATTTCTCTGCGTTTCTTCGCAGTAGGTTTCTTAGTTTCCTTTGGTACATTCCGTTGCTGTGGATGGGTTGTAGGTTTCCCTCTCTTTTTTACAACTTCCGTCAAATTTTCTGAACATTTTGAAGAATTTGCGCTTGACCCAGCTTCAGCGGTTTCCTTGCTAGTGCTTGGTTGAGGATGAGGCTGTATCCTCTTCCCATCTCACGTCTTCGAAAGATGTCCAGCGGGCCTGCCGACCCAACAGAGAGGACGTCGGCCTTCAACAAACACATAAATGTGACGGCTTCAGAGGTTAGAATATCGGGTATCTCCATAAAATTATTCCTGTCTACAGTGAGCATAATCTCAACATCATCGGTGTCAATACCGGCCTTACTCATAACACTTGACACATCAGCTACCTCCTCAAATTTTGAGAAGAAAAAGCCGACGTGGTCCTCGGAAATATATCGGGGTAAACCATGTAGAGTTACTCTAGTTTTTCTCGTCCCCATATACACTGTTTGAAGCCTCAGTGACTTCGTTGTGAGGATGCTTTCAGCTAACGATTTTGCAGCCTCTTCAATTTGAAGTAAAATATCCTACTTTGCATTACTTCGCCGGGCCAGCACTTTGACCCAACATTGAGGCTCTTCAGGGCCTCTTCCGTGCTTTCCCTGTTGACGCCGATAAACTTACGAGATTTAACATCCGTCGTTAACAGCGAGATTGGTTTTGTGTTCACTTCGTCGAGAAACGAAGGCACTGGTAACAGTTCATTTTCGGTCACAATTTTTCCATATTGTTCTTTTAGACCTTTGTAATAGTCTGGTCCTTTCTTGGGTGGTTTATTTCCTGCCCACGCCGACGGGCTTGTAGCAGTAGGTGGCGGTTCAAGAAGCTGGGAGTGCGCCATAATGGTAGCGTTCCCACGACACCGTTCCACAAAATCCAAAAAAAAAACAACAGACGAGAATTCAAGTAGAGAAAACAAAATAAATACACAGAAGTACAACAATATTGACGAACGCAGAAAAATAAAATTTACTTGAGCAATAATTCGCAAATTAACGTGACGTGACTGACACTACTTCGTGTTGACGTACCGATGGCGTTGACGGCTGTAAAGGCCCAGCCTACTCTTGAAGAGTTGGTAGAAAGCGAAATCAAAAAAAGTTTGACGAGGCCATTAGCGTAAATTTGATTTTACTGGACCACTCTACGCGAAGGTGAGGCCCCAACACTTGACCAGAAGCACCTCCGTCGCGGTTTAAAGAGGATTAAGACAACCGAGATATGGCAAATCTGGTTGCATTGAGCTCTCGAATACTTGGTCTGTCAAAGTCCGCCTTGGATACGCCAGCCTGCCTGGTGGTGCCCTCCTCCGTCGGTTTAGTCGGATAGATCTTTTCCTATTCCGCCGTTGGGGTCTTCGGGGGCTTTTCGTCATGGTTGGCCCTACAGGAGTTGAAACTCCAAATGGTTTCGCTCTTGAGATCACTGGGATATGCAAACCCTCTGCCATGACAAGGAACATTAATTAATATGGTCATGAGAATGGAAATAACTTTAATGACGTAAATGAATAAATAACATTAATAAATGACAGTGACATTCAATGACGCCATTCTGTGGTGGTGATGTAGCATTCAATTGGAGACCCAAAAAAGTAGCAGTTGTCATTCGCCTTAAGTTCAAACGGGGAATGTCAACCATGAAAGAGTTTTCTCAAGTCGTGGGAAAATGAATACAAATATTAATATCCGATATCAAAGCTCTTCAAATACGATATTCTGATCATTACAATATTCCAAATTATTACCTCCTGATTCCTTTTTACGTGATGCGGTTGAGCTTTTCTCGCTAGATCAATTATGACTCAAAGTGCAAGCTTCAGTGGGTGCTTTATACTTGCAGCCTTGTGCCACATTTAAACTGCTCTTAGTAATTAACTACACTTCGTAAGAACTTACCCAAAGCGTAAATGACCGCTTTTTAAGTTCAATGTGTAACCTCCTTTTAAAGAATTAGTCAAGAGTAACTTTGAGTTTCGATCGAGAAAATCGTCCACCTCTTTCTTAAATCATGAAATACAAGCAAGATGATGTAGCCTATTCATCAGGCGAGAAATGCATTCAATTTGTACCCTTAATTGGTAGGCGTGACTAGTCTGCGCTTTCATTTAATTTACCAAGGCATTCGCCCACCTCTACTTGGAACTTTCCCATAAAAGATTAATGATCTGAAAATGTCTAGCAGTGTTTGAAAGAATCGAATGAGAATTCTATTCTTGGAACTAAAAGGAGCAGTACACATCACTAATCAATGGTTGATGCAAGATCGAAGTCATCAAATTTAAACAAGAACCCATTCATCAATAATTATTGCCCCAAGCTCGATTGCTTAATGCAATTTGTGTATTGGTGAGCATTTCCAGTCAAGGTCGAAATTTCGATTTTCTTGGATGAAGCCAAGATCAAATTTATAGTTTATTCACAGGGAACTAGACGTCCATTCAATGGGTTTTTTAGAGTCTATAATACTAATAATTATTGAACTATAACTGTTCTCGATATAATTCTTATTTAGCCTTAACTGTATCCCTCCCATATCGTCTAAATGTTTATCGATCATATTACATTGAAATATTGAGATGAGAAAATTCTGACTCAAGATTATTTATATTAATAAAGAAAGGAAAGAAAAAAAAATAGTATCAATTTCTCAGGATTTTTTCTTGTTGTAACCTAGAAAAGGTTACTGAATGAGGAATAACCAAAACGGAGGTTGGAAATGAAATGGTAATCTTTATAACATCAACAAAATACAATACTCGACAGCGGCGTGAAGTAGGTAAACCACTGCTAGTGGTAGACTACTTAGACAGCATACTACGCCACTTACAATAGTGTCCAGTGTATTTATGAGGATTGAGACATACCCATTAGTGTTCATAGTTACAGTATATAACATTTATCTAAGCCATAACTTTAGGATTTTAAAAAAATTCCTAGAAAAGGCAGTGAATGAATGCGAGAAAAAAAAGTATTAAACACTAACTTCAAGAAAGCAGAATGTATGATTGTTAACAAAAAGATGAGCCCAAAGTGCGAATTGCAAATAGGAGATACCAAAATCAAACAAGTGCGTAAATTTAAATAATTGTAAATTTTTTTTAACAGAGGATGGAAAGTGTGACACTGAAATCCGAAGGCGTATTAGGATAGCCAAAGATGCATTCCAAAAGCTAAGCAGAGTACGAAGAAATAGAAAAATTTCGCTAGAAATAAGGAAAAGATTACTAAACTGCTATTTGATATCTAGCTTCCTGTATGGCAGAGAGTGCTGGACGATATCCTCAAAGATGAAGAAGAGACTTGAAGCAACAGAAATATGGTCTACAGAATGATACTGAGGATACTTCGGACCGGCCATGTGAGCAACAACGAAGTTTTAAAGAAAATGGAAACAAAAAGGAAACTAATACTTAACAGCAGGAAGAGACAGTTGAGGTTTCTGGTGCATATAATGAGGAAGGAAGGCTTGGAAAATCTGATACTCACGGGAGAGATAGAGGGCAAGAGGGACAGAGGAAAACAACGTATAACATACTTACTGAGCTGGAGTAAATGGATGACGGAACAGGACTTAGGTGAAATAACACAAAGTTAATTAAGAACTACAACGGACAGGAAGTTGTGGAGAGCCACGGTCGCCTACGTTCTGAGGGGACACGGCATACAAAAAAAGAAGAAAAATTCAGGCTTAATCTTGATTTAAGTCCTGTTGTCAACTTGGGCTCATTTCCTCCTTTTCGGATGTAAGGATTTTAGAATACATCTCAGAAAAGAGTAGCATGTTGGTCTTGTGAACAACTGAGACGGTATTTGATTTAGACACCGCATGTACTGCAAGTATGGCTTCATTGGTGTGTCTAGGGTAAGATAACCTGAGGCAGCCCACCTCTCTTCAGGCTGGTCTTTTATTCAGTTTTCCTTCTCTTGGACCATTTTCCATCTCAAGACAAGAGAATTTAGTTTTATCTTACTATTTACCCCATAGCTTGAGGAGGGTGGATTCATGCCTTTTCCAATGGTATTATGACAACGTTTCATGTAAACGTGCAGACATGGTAAATATTAGTCGCACAATCCTCAGGCGGAGAAAGAGGCAATAAGATACTCATTCAGAAAAATGGTATTATATAATAAAAAATAACATAAAAAGATATAATACTAATAATAAAATAATAGCAACACACACACACATATATATATATATATATATATTGATAATATTAATGATCAATATACATATATATATGATGTATACAAAAAATATATAAAAAAATATATAAATATATATATATATGTGTGTGTGTGTGTGTGTGTGTGTGTGTGTGTGTGTGTGTGTGTGTGTGTGTGTGTGTGTGTGTAAATAAATTCCCAAGAGGATAGAATCCAGGTAGAACTCAATGTCCAGGATAGAGTAACGTGATGTGACCTCCTTTATCTTTTTACTAAAATATTTTCGTGGCTACTGCTTGGACGAGCTTTTTTTTCACAGTGCCCGACTACATGAATTTAAGCTTGCAACTAGATTGGCAACTAGGTCCCGCCGTTTTACTGTTAAAATAGTTAAATGCAACCGCCACTTCTACTCTAACAGTTTCTTTTCTAGCACTTCCAATCTATAGAACTCCCTTCTGCTTTCTTGCTTCCCTGATAATTACAATCTCAAAAAATTAAATGCAATCTTCTATCGTCTTGAACCCTGTTCATTTTTGTCCTTCCCCCAATCCGCTCCATTCTCAGTGTTCTCAGTTCCCTTTGCTTTTACTCCCTGTAACCTCCTTGCGTTCTAGTGGCATTACCGCCTTGCTTGGGATGAAATGATTAAAAAAATATTAGGGTTATACCTTTTTTGTAAAATAATTGATTTCTTATATCATAATTCGGCGAAGTTTTGTTAAAAAATAATGAAGAAATGTTTAATTCAGTTTATTTTTTTTAAATGTCACCCCAACACGATATTTCTAAAATCGTATATAACATGACTTCCTGAAGCCTTCTAAATTTTTATGGGATCCTCTAGAACTTCTTGTTTATTTGTAACTTTGTATGTATAGCTAAAAACTGTTAAATGCGTTAAAAATATATAAGTACTATCCAATTACATTATTAGCAAATTGAAAAATAATGTTTCTGAAATATTTTGATTCTTTACCCTTATTGTGTATATGGTAAAATCAAATGTTCGGCTAAGAAGTGAACTTTTTCAAGAACTTAATGCTTGTTTTACTTTTGAAGAAAAGTTCATCGATTTATGACACAGTAACGTGGGTTACAAATAGTGATAACCCTAATAATAAACGTCCCGTCAGATCCGCATAATAGAGATTTTGTTCCTTCATCTCTATCTATAAAAGCAGGATGTGTGTGTGTGTGTGTGTGTGTAACGAATGCACGGCTGCAATTTTCGACGGATTTGCACCAAAATTTACATGCACATGCTCCAAGTTAATGGGAAGGCCAAGACCGACTTTGCATTTCCCAATTCCTATCGATAGTGGAAATAATCAATTTTTTCATGCTTTTACGGCAGTTTTCAAGTAGCTTGCGGCTATTTTGTACTGGCCAGAGTGAGAGCCTATAGATGGCTGCCACGAATAGGCAGGAAGATTCTATTGGCCAGTGTGAGAGCCAACAGCTGACTGACTGACATGCAAAAAAAAATCGATAGCTGCATTCGTCACAAGTGGGAAAAACTTAAATCTGCATGACACTTGACTCCAATTGGCTCATTCGCTTGCTTAAACTCAACGTTGATTCTGATTCCGCAGAACTGGGTTGGGTGTGAAAAAGTATTTGTTATTAACATTCTTTTTTCATTCGGTTTTTCCAGTTACGAGTCTTTTTTTAAAGCTGATCGTTTTGTGTTCATTTTATTTAGTTCTTTTTTCGTAACAGATTTAATGTTTAGTATAGAGCTTAGAAAAAATTTGCAGTGTGAGATAGGCAAGAAGTAAGGCATGTAGCAACATCAGCACGGCAAAGGGCACTCGTTTAAAGGCAAGGAAGGGCAAAAATATTTTAAGTCAAGTGATAGCGATTGCCGGATGAGTCGTACGATTTTTGAATCAAGCACGGGCAACGCCGGGTCATGCTGCTAGTTAAGTATAAAAGATTCTCAATATCGATGATTTCCAATAGGTCTCTCATGCTATTCGCATCATAAAATCACTTTCTTGTGAGAGCGAGTTCACCTCACTAGATCAGGAAGTACTTCTCCATATTTAGTGCATGATATGCCGCACATTCTGGCTGATGCTTCACTCTGAGTATAAATGTATGATTTTTTTTATGACAAATGGAATGCCTACTGTAAAGCGATGGTTAATAAAAAAAAAATCTGCTGAAGCAAATCGGTAATATAATAAATTTGATCGTCATTCGATATCCAACTGACGGGACCCCGCGTCAGACAAAAGCCTAAATGCTCACTTAAACAAAATAAGGTTAGAAAATATCTACGTCCACGAAGAAGAGGAATCCAAGTTAAGTATAAAGATTATTATGTAAGCAATTATTCTCAGTTAACAAAGAATTTGGGTTCAAATAGTGATTATTATTTCTGTCTGACTTTCTGGTGTTGATATTTTTATCTTTGTTGTTTTCAGACAATATTTTAGTCAATGCACCTTCTGGCCATCTTTCTGTCCATTGTGGCTTTTATTGCGGTTTGTCTTTTTTTACTACCTCTTCTAATCCCTGTTCTTATATACGTTATTCGCCGCTTTCCTCTGCCTCACTTACCTTCAATATGTCCTGTGCGTGTCAAATTCTCCAAGCCGTCTTTCCTCATTTTGTTCCCTAGAAATTTCAATAGTTTCTTTCCGATTCTCTTTGTGTCTGTTGATCCGGTTAATCGTTTTTAATCCATTTATTTAATCTACTGGCGTAGTACTGCTGTTATTGTTCGCCGTTACCACTGAGTCAATGCCTTTACTACTCAGCTCAGGGACTGAACTCGCAATAACTCTGCTACCAAATCAAGAACCAACACTTTAATACATTAGGCTATTGTCCCATGGAGACTGCACCAATCCTAGCACAATTCCATATAGATAGACAATGCTTTTGAGTTCATCCAGACTTGTTGTCAATAGTTTGCGAAAATTCTAATTTATAATCGGCTCAAGATTATAAATTTGAATTTTCGCCTTTGTCCAAATGGAGTGGTTTGCCAAAACAGCTATCGAAACACAAAGTGGTTATATCTTCGATGCTTTATTCTGAATTAAAAGATAAAGTTATCGGTGTTTAATAATCTGCATGCTGAAATTAATCAACAACAACCTTTGACCATAAAAAAAATCAATATTTATCAAAAGTAAATTTATTTAGATATTCGTTGACACAAATTGAATGTCCAGTGAGAATTTATTTGTTCGGTAAAAAAATAAATAAAAGAATTCGCATATGAATTGAATTTAGTTTATACTGACAGATACTGAATTGAATTTAGTTTATACTGACAGATACTGCTAACAACTAAAGGAAGAAATACAGATAACGTTTTATTTTTAGATTTTTTTTTTATTGCTTTTGTTTCGTTTTCAAGATAATGATATTGAACTCTACATACTAACCTTGTACCTAATCTTGAAACATAACACTCGTCTACAATAAACTCATTGAAGACGTCACAATTTCTGCTTTAATGCTTGTATTTGGACCCTTTATATACAAGACTTAATTACGCATGCGCTGTCTTCCTCTTCTCTAGCTTCCTCCATTCTCGTACGGTTGCCGATAAATTACCATTCCATGCAGCAACAGTCAGCAACTTCTTTGCTTCCTTGAAGGATTTAAATAGATGCAACCTCTTATCTCTCTCTCACTTCGCCTCCAGAGAATTCTTTATTGATTTTTTTCGTGATTAATTCTGTTTCGTTGCCATTCTTGGGGCTTCTGCTTCAAACGATAAGACTGACGTTATAATGTCGACTCTTTCAGCGACGTCGTCGAAGTGGCAGCAATAGTAGTAGTATTAATAACACTTGTGTCAGTCATAGACTTGACAATTTGAGTTTTCATTTTGTGAATATTTATGTCTACTCGCAGAAATAGTAAGAATTTATTTTGTACTCTTCCGCCCAGAAGATTCAAAATGCAATATATATTCTTGTTTTTCGGTAAAGTAAAATGTCATAAGTGCTTAGTCAATAAATATATACACATTTTTATATTCTATAATTCACACAATACAAGGCCCGAGAGCTACTCTAGGTAGAGGATGATTGTGAAAATTGTAATAAATAAGGTGCATGATACGAATGAAAGAGGGTGTGGTAGAAAGTGAACGTTATAAAGAATATAAAAAGGATCAGTTAAGGGCCATATTCTGACATTTGGATAAAAGAAATACTAATAAAAAATGAATAATAGTTGGGAATGCAATAATTAATAAAAATCAAGATAATACGACTAAAACTAGTCACTAATTTCAAATTCTTAAAATATACAATTTAAATGATCGGGTAACGGATACAATTTGTAGCTTATATTTTGTTGAAAACATTTCTGCCTTTTGAAAATGCCAACATAATGTAAATATATTATAAACTATTTAACAAAAATATGTATATCATCAAGTGGTTGATTGTTTTTCTTTAGCGGCATATCAACACATCTATGTGGTATAGCATACCGAAATGTAAATACTTTATACGTAGTTTTATTTCTTGGAGATAATAATGGTTAATAGTGATACACGTCATATAATAATGGTTAATAGTGATACACGTCTTATAATAATGGTTAATAGTGATACACGTCTTATAATAATGGTTAATAGTGATACACTTCTTAAATAATGGTTAATAGGGATACACGTCTTATAATGGTTAATAGTGATACACGTCTTATAATAATGGTTAATAGGGATACATGTCTTATAATGGTTAATAGTGATACACGTCTTATAATGGTTAATAGTGATAAACGTCTTAAATAATGGTTAATAGGGATGCACGTCTTATAATGGTTAATAGTGATACACGTCTTATAATAATGGTTAATAGTGATACACGTCTTATAATAATGGTTAATAGTGATACACGTCTTAAATAATGGTTAATAATGATACACGTCTTAAATAATGGTTAATAGGGATACACGTCTTATAATGGTTAATAGTGATACACGTCTTATAATAATGGTTAATAGTGATACACGTCTTATAATAATGGTTAATAGTGATACAAGTCTTATAATAATGGTTAATAGTGATACAAGTCTTACTTAGCTTGGGCGAGAAGATGTGGATTAAAGGGTATTTGCGGATAAATGAACATAACGAACCCAACTGAAATCGGAACCCGGTTCTCCGATTAACAATTTCGAGCCGTTATCCATTAAACCAACTGCACATCCAAGCCTACAGTACGTCGTATTCTCAAGCGGTCACCCATTTAGGTTCCACATTGCTTAACTTCGGCAATCATACGGGAATCGGAGTTTCAACGTGATACGAACGTAAACTCTATCGCATCAAGATTTATTTTCTAAACAATGCTGTTTATTCAACAGCAAAGAACATTCGCTAGTATGATTAGCAAGCTATCATTTTATGATAGATAATCTCCCTTACTCACCGTTGTAAATTCTACAATCACGTAATTATGCTAACACTTTTATAGCTTATAAGAGGCTTAACGGGTACTTTTCTTCTATGTACTGTGTCCCTTCAGGACGTTGGCAATTAAGGCTCTCCACAATTTCCTGTAGCTTATAATGACTCTTGTCTGTTTGGCGTCTCTCCCAAACCATGCTCTGCAATTCATTCGCTCAAATTCGCCAGTTAGTTTGTGCGTTGCTTTCCCCTGGCCTTTTTACCATCAATCTATCTTGTGTGTATCAAATTTTCCATGCCCATGTTTTCTTTATTTTATTATTGTTTGGAATCCGGACGTTCGAATTTTTAATATAAAAAAAAAACATGGACGACAGAAATTCCTACATATATATGTGTGGGTAGGAGGGAGAGAGAGAGTGAGAAACCTCACAGTTAGGAAGCAATTCACATTTGAATGGACATAGATGCGTACATATTTTCATGAATTCTTTTCCGTCATGAAAAACATGAAAACTGGGCCGTGTGCAAAAGTTTCTCGTGCTTGTTTCTGAAATCTGGAGACAGTTAAAAATTGTTTTTTCGTTGGAAAGTTTTGCACTCACTTAAATAATATCAATAATGTTTTTACTCAGTTTTCTCATATCTCGACTACTTTAATCATAGCATAATTCAGAAGCGTTGTGAATTTAATAACCAAGATAAACCAATAGTCCGAGGCATGTAAATAGTGCAAATAATAATACAACTTGATCTAAGATACACTGAAAAATGTCAACCAAGTTTAGGACAGCATTCGAGATCATGTTTATTAGGTTATATAAGTTATTAGGTTAATGTTTATTAGGCTACATTTTAAAATATGTCCCACGAGCTTAAAAATGGTAGTATAACGTCTATCTTCGAACAGTTCTTTCAAATCTTTATAGTAAAGAAATTGTGGTACAATAGGTTCCAATGTACGATCGGCTGAACAGACATGAAGTCAAGTGGGCTCTAAATGATATCAGAGTTAGTTTATTTTTAATGGTTGGAAGATAAAGTCTTTGAAGTCGAATGAAGTTCAGTGTTCAAAGCGGTTACACATTTGAGCGAAGAAGAAAATAATGAACAAATAAATTAAAAAGGAGATCAAGTGGCGCTTCGTCGGGAACCAGATATTTCCACTTGCAGCCTTGTATAAGTAGAGTCCCAGTTAGAACGAGACAGAGGAGCCGTCTGTCCACCCAGTCGCGTTGGTAGCAGTCGCTCGGCTGAAATAAAAGAAGAGTCGAAGGGATTTAAGTAATACCTACCTACTATCAGAGATAATACCAGGTCTGACTAGTGAACCTCATTAAAATAAGCACCAAATTATCGAGAGCTGGATTCATGTCTTAATTTCTTGATGTTGATTTTATCTTTTGTTTCTCTGTCAGTCTTTGTGCACATCGACACGAACGAGAAGCGAAACAACGTGGGGATTGATTTGTTGGTTGGTTTGTTTTGTTTGTTAAACGACATATCAACTCCTTATGGGTCATTTAATGACGGAATTTAATTTTCTTTGTAGATTTGGCAATTTTTTTTGTTTTGTTTTACTATTAAAATTTATTGTTGGTATTGTTACTATAAAATGTATTTTTATACTTTCATAGTTATTTGATCTTATTTTGGAGGGTTCACTATTTTCCCACAGCCGGGACCCTAACAGGTGCTACCACTCCGGGTCAGGGGGACTGGGAACAACACCTATTAAGAGGTGGTTCTATACTCAATGATCAGAGGCCTTGCTGCCGGATGTAGTTCATCGTCACACCCGGGACGGAATTGATTTGTCCAGTCGGTGAAAGATAGATAGAGGCTTCTTTGTATGTTCGCAAAATCACCGCATTTAATCATGAAATAAATGCTATAAAGGGCTCAGCATTGTATGTTGATAACCTGATAGATCATGGGATAATTCGATTTCATTTTTGATGTCTTGAAATAATACCTTTTTTCCTTTTGCTAGATAACGTATAACAAATTAAAACTGGTACAGCAAAGATTATCAAATTGAACAACTTCTGAAATTCAAGCACTACTAAATTTTTTATTTCGTTACTTGCGAGGTTTCTTTTATGTACAGTGTATGTTCGGAATGTGGGAGATCATGACTCTTCACAACTTCCTAACTTTTGAAATTCTAAGGAATATTTGTCCCCTTTTTATCCCTCCCAGTTCCGGTTGCTATCTATTTACACAAACTCGTTAGATAGATAGATTATCCACTATTTCCCTCTGCCACTCTTGCCTTCAGCATGTCCTATGCGTGTCAAATTCTCTAAGCCCTGTTTCTTCATAATATGTCACAGAAATTTCAACTGTCACTTTCTGATTCTAAATACAAGTGTCCCTTTCGTTTCCAATTTCATTAAAACTTCCTTGCTCACATTTTCAGTGCATAGTATTCTCAGCTGTTGCATCAAGTCTCCTCTTCATCTGTGAGGAAACTGTCCAGCAATCATTGTCATATAAAAGGATTAATATTACATAGCAATTCAGTACTCTTTTCTTTGTTAGGAACTTTACAGAGATCATATTAATATCGGTAGATGTGCTATTGGCTTTTACAAATGTAAACAATAATGATTTTGTTTTAATATTATGTATAATAAAGGAAGAAAGCGATAATTTATGCAATGATAGTTAAAGCTGAATTTCGTCTTTGCTATGCTTTCAAACTAAAGACACCAATTGCTTTCACGTTCGCTGTTTAAGTTAGTGATTTTAGTAATATTTCAACCCACGCTGAGTCATTCAGTATTGAATATTTTAGTTTATTTTTTGCTGTCTCTTTTTTACGAACTACATATATTTTTAAGTGAATACTTTTAAAATCAGAATTTCTGCATACATTTCTAAGGCATTTCTAGAGTTTCAAGCTATCGCTTCTGACACTACGTTTAGCCTTCAGATAGTTTGCCATTAACACAAATCTGAAACTATATATTATGATACTTGCTTGGTATTGTAATCATCTCTCAGTTGCGTCTCTGTTTTCGGGCAGAGTGCAACTCAGTTCTGTCTCTGCCCGCTAACAGATACGTAGCTGGAAAAAATATTAAGAGGTTTCTGGTCCTGGGGAACAAGTGCCTGCGGCTCTACACACCTTATTGCACTAGAGAGTAATGATCGGTAGTCATATCGATACCAGCGCAAACGACGGTTGCGGGGGTTGGGTAATTTTGCGCCCCGACCTACGTGTACGTGTCTGGCTTCCCCACATTTAACCCGACCTTGTGTTGCATCACGTCTCAGTAGAGATGGGGTAAATATTACTATATTATTACTATATTATTACTATATTATTGATTATTGTTGTGGTAGGATCCACCTAATTTGCATAGTGGAGTACCGACCATATAAATATGGTTGGTACCGGGAAGAGAGGGAGGAATCAAGAGATTCAACCAGAGACTCTGCCCGACTGCGACTCAGTCAACACATTCTCCAGGAACGGTCTTCCCAGGAATATACAAAAGACTATATGTAAATATTGTGTACACTTTCTTGTTTCAATACATTTTGTTCTAAGTACATTTTATGTTGCATTATTATTCCATGCATTAGTCAAGTTTCAACAATTATATTATATTATATTATGTTACACTGCACATTTTCTCCCAAAGGATGATTTTTGTGGAGATTAGACGTTTTATTAAAATGTATTTCTTATTTCTTATTCAATATCAAGCTTATACATATAAATAGGATGGAATAAATATGATAGATAGATAGGTAGAAAGATCATTTCAAGCTTCAAAAAAAGGAACTTCCATAGGCCGTTTATATGACATGAATCTTCCTCGAGTGACATGTCTGTCTGCATAGGTTAACTTAGTGGATTTAACGATATTTCAAGCCATTCTGGTAAATTCAATGTTGAATACTCTTTATTTTATTCTTTTACTGTGTTTTCTTTTAATAAAGAACTAATATATATTATTTTAACTGAATATGTAGATTTACACACACAAACACATACATACACACACACATATGTGTATATGTATCTATAGGGATGAGAATGATTTTTTTAAATTCCCGAACACGGTCAATACATTGTGGGCGTATTCATAGTTAATAATAATATAAACTATGAGTGATAATAATATAAAAATATCAATACGGCCAAAACGTACTGACCGTGTTCGAAAATTTAAAAAAAAATCACCCTATATATATATATATTTGAAGACATTTTTATGCTTAACATTCTTTTTATAGATACAAATATTTAAGTAAATGCTCTGTTTATAATAAACAGTATTAAACAACATTTACCGGCCTGAATGTCCGGGAAATTTTCACAGAAAATATTCGTCCTCCGACAGGATTCGAACCTGCATCCTATACGGAACCGTCATTTAACTTGACGTGCCTTTACCGATTTGGCCACGAAGGAGCGTCCGGCTAGCAACGTCGAATTTAATGTATTCAATCTTCCATGAATCTCTGGGTATTTATCATTTCACCCACGGGAAACGAATATGGCACAAGGCCGGTTTTATTGTGGGTTTCCCCGAGCCCGTAGGCTCGGCCAAAAAAATAGCCTTTTGAAGCCGATTAAACGGGTTCAGGCGCTGTCTACCTCCCCGGACGAAACCTTGCCCTTCGGCAAAGCTTCGTCCGGGTTCCTCTCTGCTAACGCAGAGAGTTCGACAGACATCGGAAGTCAGCTAAGGACTTCTCTGTCTAACGTACATTTACGTCTGCTCACGGCGTATCAAATGTAAACAAATGACGTCATACATTATGAAATGGACAAAAAAAAGCATCCTTGATAATGGGTAATAGATTAGCCCAAAGCACTCGGATCCATAGAATATTCGGACACTTTTTTACATATTCTGTCCAGAATTCTGTTTACGAATGCAAGAAAATTGAATAAAAAGCTTAATCGCAGGGTTTTGTCAGTTGTCTTTATATATATATATATATATATATATATATATATATATATATATATATATATATTTCTTATTATTGTTACTGGTGGTGATGAAATCTGAAATTAATAGAAAACCTGGCACTACTTAAGTTGACTGGTCCACTCGCGGGTGGGTATGTTTTGTAAATAATTTTTGCAGATAAGCATTCATTTGACTTTCCTCAAGTCGCGATCTCTGTCAAAATCGAAAAATATTGATTTTTATCATTATAGAAGGGGGTTCTGATTATAATATCGGTACAGTATAAAATTGATCACTGGATTTTTTCAGTAGTTATCTGGATTTTATTTTTCTACAAAACGATTTCATTTAAATAAAGACCAAACACACATATATGTGGGTGTGCCTGCACGCGAATGTTATTGTAAGAATATATTTTCAGCAAGCAACTGTTTGTCAGGTGAAACTTTTTAACATTTTTAACAAAATGATTCCTTTTAATTAAAGAACAAACGGATATACACACACGCACTTATATATATATATTAAAAATATTAATATTTAATATGTAGAATAAAATATAATATGTATACTAGAATAAATCCACATTATAACCAAAAACGTTTGCGGTTTCTCTCTTAAATATACATTTTTCTCTCGGAACAACTATAATCTTTTCCATATATATATATATATATATATATATATATATATATATATGACAAATTAGAAAAAGGTTTTGTGACGCGTTTTATTCATTAAGACTTCATCGGACTGTGTCTGTTGACGTTTTTGTGACTAGACATGCGCATGAATGAGAGACGCTGTTAGTTTCACAATTTTTTAGGGAATTTTTCTTTCTTTTTTTTTCAAACATCAACAAACCCAGTCCGATGAAGTCCTAAGGGATGAAACGTGTCACAAAACCTTTCTCCAATTTGTCATACATCTTTTCTTTCATAGTTGTTCTTGATATCTAAAAATATATATATATATTTATCCCATATATTTTAAGCAAACAATTTTATATTATTTTTTATTTTATTTAAAACTAAGTCCAGATAACTCTTGGAAAAATCTGGGATTGATTTTACACTATATCGTTATTATGAACAGAAATTATGAAAAATGATGAAAAACAAAGTCTTTTTCGATTCTGATAAATGTCACACGCCTTGAGAAAGGTCTGATGAATGCTAATCTACAAAAAAATTATTCGATAAAAGTTTTAAGGTTTTTTACGAGTGGATCAGTGATATAATGGAATATGCATACACCTGTGTTCCCCCTCACTGGAATATGATTGGCTGGTGTCCGTCATAAATACAGACGAACGTGTAGGTACGACAGAGTGTAAGTCTATGACGCCGCCCACTGGACTACGCCATTGGCTATTCTATTGGTCTACACTTATTACCTGCGGCTACGACGAGTACCAGTCGATTACTGCTACCGTGTACTACTTGGTTACAGTAGCTAATCCCACTTAGCTACTTCGATCAAATATATCCCTTTCCGGGACATATCAATCAGTCTATATAAATAGTGCCGAAAACCTAATTAAAATAGGAATTACGTATAGTTCCTATTTTACTTAGTTTTACGACGCTACTTAAAAACAAATATGTCAGAACATCGAGTACTTTCGAATCACTTGGTATTCTGGAAAAGTCATTAATTCGGTATTGATTGTTACTGCGATTAATTCGGTAGACATAAATAGATTTAAAAAAAGTAGCGTTTTTTTTTATTAACATTATTAATATTAAAAGTTTTACGAAAGGTAATGGTCCATTGAATCCCGAAAATATAGTTTTGTGGGCCGATGAAAAAGAATACCTTTGAATTAACAACCTCGCTCATATTTTAGTGTCTAAATAGAAAAGTACTTTTTATAGAGGTGTCAATAAACAGTAAATAAGATTAGAAACAGAAAATAAGTATTCTTCTGAATACGTATAGTCGCTTTTCTTTTTAAAAAGTAATTGGCGGTAGTCCTTCCCCATAAAAAGAGATAAATATCGAATTTATATGAGAAAACTGATTAATAATCTATTGATTGTGTCAATAGAAATTTCTATGTTTATATTCGTAAAATTCTAGAAGTTATCCTTTGATAATTAAATTAATTTAGAGCAATAAAACATTTAAGCCAATTTAGGATTTAACATTCACAATATACCAAAGAGTAACAGACCTTGGTTAATGATTGAAAGATGATTCAAACCAGTAACATTTTAAAAAAAATTTAAACGGCAGAGCTAGTAAAGGAGTAGGGCAGATGGGCAACAAGCCAAAAATATTTTTGAAGAAAATAACAATAACTGATAGAAAAATACTCCAATCAAATTCAGTTTATTAGAGAAACCATTAAAGTGTTATGATTAGTGGCAAACAATGTTTTAATCCTTAGAAAACTCATTAGCAATGTATTTAAAATCGAGAAAATTAATCAAAAATTCTTAAATTAAATTTTAGTGTGTTTCGGGAGGCGAATATAATAACAATAATTGATTTCCTCCATTTAAATGCAGGTTGAATATCTCAGTGCTAGCTTACCAGTTAATGAATTTGAAGAGATAGCTCAATGTTTAGCATGTTGAACGAAATGCTCTATAATCCTGTGTTCTTAAAATAGTTCGTTTAATATCAATATCTTGAGGAATTTAGCAATTCCGAAAATATGGGGTATTTTAATGGATTGAATTGATATCAATCAATAATTGGAAAATACTTTTCATGTGCAAATTAAATCTTGAGATGCGTTTTAATGAACATAATCGCTTCAAAATGCAGCCAGTAAATGGACAATAATTACCAATAAAAAGAAAAAAAAACTTGATTTTAATTTAAAGAAATTAAATTGAAAATTCGTTAATAGTTAATGCGTTTCTGTTTTAATCTCGTAAGCGATCGAAGCTATGAATAATCGGTATAAAAAACAAAAGTAACAATCCATATAAAAATATCCTGTATTGATTAGAATTTCCTTCCTGCTAAAAAGCCGATGGGGATAACACAGTAGTTAAATCTCTTGAATGAATACCACAGAGTTTACATTCCTTTTCCAGCAGTAAAGCATGAATGAAGAAAATATTTTCATAAATTCTTCTTGGCAATTATAACTTATTTATTCGAGTTTCATCGTGTAAGCCCTTTACAGAATGCGAACCGGGTTACATTACACTGTTTAATCAAGACACTGACTTGAGACGACAAAAGAACAATATAAATGTTTACATCCAAGTTAATAATGCAAGTTGTATATATCACAGAGACTACTTTACTTCACTATGAAGGAAGGGGTAGAAAGTTGACATAACATATAACATAAGTAGTGCAAGGAGTTCTTCCTCATTATACCCCAAATTTTCAACCTTGTGCCAGTTTAAGAAAAGCTTAGTAAATACTCATATTCCAGTGCATATCTGAGCTCAAATCTTAGTATTTGATCTTTGAATGAAAGAAGTAAAACAATTGTGAAATAATAGATATAATCCCTCAATTCCTGCAATTACAAATGTGGTGCAAGAAGGTTCCTTGTGAGTTTTGTTGAGTATTCTTTCTCAGGATCGTCATTTTATGGGGGGGGTATTAACATCGTATTCACTATTAGCTGTATGATCCGATCAAGACCAGTAAGTCGTAAAAGCCGGCCTGATACCTGAGCGACTCTTTGATACTGTGTGTCGAAACGCTTTTTAGGAATGTATCAGCAGGTTGTAGATTACGCTTCTTGGCAGTAAATAAAGACATAAGAATATAGCAAAATAGATACTATTATTTCTACTACAATCTGCCGAATTAAGAGCAGAATATCGAGAAATTTTCCTTTTGCTTAAATGAGTTCTCACTAAAGTGAGGCTTCGAACATTCATCAAATTTTTCAATCACGTGGAGGATTCACCACAAGTGTGTGAATTTAGCATCACCACTTTTACGTGGGTTGAGGGTTTCGTGAGTTGTAACAGTGTGAATATCCTCGGGTACCATTGGCACCACTGATTAGACTTTCTTTCTTCTTTTTGTGTGCCATGTCCTTTCAGGACGTAGGCGATTATGGATCGCCACCTCCCGCTATACCTTACAGCTCTCAACAAGTTCCTTCTCTCTGCTTCCTCTTGCAGACCACGGTATTTCATCCACTTGCTTAAGCCCGCCATGTATGTCACGCGTTAGTTTTCCCTTGATTCTCTTTCCCTCTATTCGACCCGTGAGTATCAAATTCTCCAGGACCTACTTCCTCATTATGCGTCCCAGAAACTTCAGTTGCCTCTTCCTAATGTATAAGTCTCCTCCTTGTTTACATCCTCTCTAAGACCTAATCGTTGCTCACACGCTCGGTCCATGATATACTTAACATCGTTCTGTAGATCTCTGTCGCCTCATGTTTCTTCTTTATATTTGAGGAAATCGTCCAACATTTGCTGCCGTAAAGAAGGACAGATGTCACGTAACAGCTCAGTATTCTTTTTTTCGTTACCAAAGAAATCCTCCTGTCTCTTAATACTCTATCCAGCTTTTGGAATGTGTACTTGGCCATCCCAGTACGCCTATGGATCTCAATGTCGCACTTACCAGACTAGCTGTATTTTAAATATTAGGCTCGGATTACGGAAATTGATCCAAGGCAGTATTTCTGATTGGACAGTAAATATAGCGTTTTGTCGCTTATATTTTAGTTACGATTACTTACTGCTTTAGTACAATCTGTAAAAACTATTGTGGTTCGACGCCCAGTCTTCAAGTAGTAAATACGATCACTATATTCAAGACTAATTAACAATAAAGCTTAATAGAACGTCATGACTATGCATTTTACTCTTTTATATAAATAATATTTATACAATAAAAGCAGGCTTACGGCCACATCAGGTTGAAACACCGGTTCTCGTACGATAACTGAAGTTAAGTAACACCAAACCTGATCAGTACCTAGATGAGTGGCATCTTGTAAATATCAAATGCTGTAAGCTTGGATGTGCGGGTGGTGTGATGGATAATGACTAGGAATTTTTAAGCGTAGAGCCAAGTTACAATTTCAGTTGGGTTCGTTAGATACACTTACGCTCAAATACCCTTGGTAAAAGTATGAATCCACCTTTTCTACTCCAACTATGGGTTAAATATTTTTCTCTAATTAGAAATCTTATCAGAGAAAAATATCTTAGAAATCACATAGCTTTCTCTAGTAAGATTTCTCAAATGTTCAGGCCGGTAGAAGAAAATAAATATAGTGTTTAACTAAAAAAAAAAGTCTATTCAAATACGAGTATCCACTAAAAATAGCGTTTATGTAATAAAAATCTGTTGGGTTGATAAATAAAAAAAAACATTCCTTTCTTTAGATTTTGTAATTTATAAAAAATGTTTTCACTATCTTTTCTGAAGCTTATGTAATGTTTTACATATGATATCTTTCGACGGTCCTTGTTCTTCTGGAAGTTTTTGATCGTTCGTGGTCCGATTCACTTCTACTTTGTGTTTTAAAACGCCATAATTGACAACTGATGGTCGTTCATTTCTGGGCTGCGTTTCAAGAGTCAAGACAACGACTTGAAAACGATTAAACTATTTTGGGGCACTATATTTAGATATTCTTTAATTTCCTTCCACTTGTAGAATTCAGCTTCAGGAGTTGACAAATAATGCCAGAAACTTGCAAAAATATCGTATTCACCATTATAACATCGAGAAAAAAGAGATTGATTAAATAGTACTAATATTATATAATATTAGCCCATTAGTGACCACCGTCTCATTTTGGGGACGATGGTCATTAATGGGTTAAAAGTAGAAACCTATAATTAATATCGGATTTTTATTTTTAAACTTCCGTTATGAGTGTACTGAATTTTACAATGGGCAATGCAACAACAAATGTAACAGTTGCATAATCCATTACACGAACCCTACACAAATCGTATTCAATGAGTTGTTTTTGATGAAACACTTTGGTCGAAACCTGACAGAGATCTTGGTATCTCTATTGCAGCGTCTGGACACGTTTGGGATTTAGAGTTGTCCTATTGATAGAGAGCCTAGTCTGCGCTGCTATTTAACTCATAGCTGCGACAAAAGGGGGGAATTCATGCCTTTGCCAAGGGTATTTATGCGTAAGTAAATGTAATGAACTCGACTGGAATTCGAACTCGGCTCTCTAGTTTTCTATTCCGAGTCGCACATCCCTTACGGTGGGGATTAATGGGTTAATACCAGCGTGAAATCAGTCTTTAGGTGAGTACTTGAAATACGATTTAAAGTGAAAATGTTTTTAATACACCCTAATAATTCGGCTATTACGTTTATCGTTTAAACTATAAGTTGAAATTTATTGGACCAAGCGAAGTATTTGGAAATCCAAATTCATCAAGATCCAAGCAAAGAACAAACTTACTGCTAGCAGCCTAGCACGCTAATCACTGCATAGGAGCAAGTACTTTTTATTTCCTATCCCTACGAAAATAATCTTAAAGTCACGATTTCGTAATCTATTTCTTTTAGAATTGATTCAAAATGAATTTTATCGCTTCCCACGCCGTGTTTATCTACGTGCCGGTAAATCTTCATGTTTTGGACAAATCAATAAACACGCCGAACATGAAACTCCAAATTTGATTGCGAACCTACCAGTTCGGGGTTGTCCTATCGATCGGAAACAAATCCTTTCTATGCTCAACGAATCACGAATGTAAATAGTCTTATTCTACAATCAACGCAGAAAAGTATGCATATATTATCAGTTAATGAATACATTTTTAACATCCCGTCGAGCAAACACTGTATACCACTGTGCGCGTTTAGTATATATAATCATTAAGAATTTAAATATTATATAACACACATTTAAATTTTATATATTTATCGGTCATGCAATCTTATCTTCCCTTTTTAGTTATTAGATAGATCGTTCTATTTTAATTGGTAAAGCAATATTCGATGTCAATAAGCAAATATGCTTCGTATTATCATAACGGAATATCTCTTTATTAAATAGGGATCAACCTTTTAATATATTGCCCTTTTTCTTGTTTCGTATTAAATTTCTTTGGGTATTTTTATTTTTAGCATGTTATTTTTAGCATGTTTCTTACATGCATTAATTGTATATATTTGTATATAATTATAGGCGTTAATTGTAGATATAAACTATTAGGTTATTCATGCAAAAATATAACCATTGAAATAATGGTGTGACAAAAGTAAACAGGAAATATATATTAAAGACATCAGGAACATTGGCTGAAGACATTAAAACAACCAAGCTATCACGTTGCAATACACATAACAAAGAGAAATTCTGAACGTTGAACGAAGAATTGCATGAAAATTAATTAATCAGCATTAATCTTGAGATTAATATAGAACTACATTGTATGGACTAGGTGGCTAGGCTTGAGGTTGAATGCTTCTTAAACAGCAAAATTATAGTTCCTTCAAAGTTTATGATAACTGAAGATAAATTCACAGAATTATTGTAAGTTCTAGGACAAGATGTTTTTCTGTAGTACAGGTCCTAATAATGAAACCTTAAACTATAAAAATATATTCCTGTAAGCCAATGTACCTTCACATCTGATAAAACTGTTTTATTTTTAAATCATTTCTCCCCAACTAAGGCATTAAGGACGTAAGGGGATACTGAGTGTAAGAGAATGTGAGAGAATATGAGAAGGAAAAAAACACTATTAAGGAGAGAGAACAATAAAAGAACGGGAATTACGAAGACAGAAGTTAACGATTGATATTGCATTTAAATTTTTGAAGATCTAAGTTAATTGGAAATAAAGAAGCAGTAAGAGAGTTCCACGAGCAATAAGTGTGATAGACGAAACTGTTAGCATAGAACTTACGGTTACATCTAGCAATTTGAAACGTAAAATGATGCCAATCTAGTACTGCTAGAAAGTAATCTAGTTTCCCACATTTCCAGAAAAAATAATGGAATGCTTCCAATCTCTCCAGATATTAAACCCATAGAAAAATTATGGTCTAATATTAAAAGAAATGGATATAAGAATGGAAAACAATATCAAAATGAAGAAGCAGAAATAGAAACTAATGCAAATAATGTTAAAGTCAAAACAGTAGAAAGGTTAATAAGATCAATGGCTAAGAGACTGATGCTTATAGAATGACAAGTAGGCCATATTAGCATATAAAATAATATACCATATACCTGAATAAATTATGCTTTCAGGAATAAAAGATCATGCCTCACAGTGATATTATCCTTTTATTTAGGAAAGACAAAGTGAAAATCAGAAACGAATATATCTCTCAAAAGGGGAAATAGACAAATACTTTTGAAAGAAATGCACAAACAAGGAAAAAAACTTTACAAACGGAAAAAAAACAATTTAGTACAAACTAAAAGAAATGATCAAGAAACACATGATGTCTTAGAGGATAATTTCAGACTTAGTTGTAGGGAGCAGATATTTACCGTGTTGCCTTGTAGACCAGCAGCAGTTAAATGAAAGAAGCACGTGTAGCTATAAAGGGTCACGTGGTAGCAGACTCTCAGAAATGATAGCTGAACACGTGTATATAATGGATAAATACCTATTTTTTATTTTTTTATTTTATGGAACATTAAAAATCATTCTCATAATTTCAACACTGATGCTACCATACTAAGTAGCAAGGTCTGGTAACGCATATACGCGACCGTTACATTTTGTGATCTATATCTTTCGAATTTATTTATAAATAACAATTTATGCACATAGTTTTACTAATAAAAGCTAACAAAGCCAAAATAAATTATTAATATTTTTAAGAAAGATAACTAACACGATGTATTACTTATGTAAATATAATCTGAAGTTATAATCAGCATCACTTGGGTAATATCAAACTTATTGTGAAAATACTGACTGTCATAATAAAAACTGACAGTGTTTTATTTGTAAATATAAATTTATGTCTTTTAACAAACTGAAAAGAGTGTACGACATGTGTTTAATTTACGTCAGAGTGTACCATATGCATGGGTTAATTTATATATATAGAATTACCTTCCCGTAAACAGACATATAGGAAACTATATATAAATATGTGTGTGTGCGTTTTTGTCTTTTTTAAAACGTTTTTTACGTTAACCGGTTTCGCTTAGCTTTTAAAAATTTTTTTAACTGTTTCTATCTCCACGTATTGATGCTTATGTTTTGTACCTCTGAAAAAAATGAAAATCAAGGGGTGTAACTGGTGATATATGTCGTTTATGGTAAAAGGAATTTCGTAGAATCTATGCAATGAATTAAGTATGGGTTTGAACTTGTTGATGAAAAATGTTTCCTTATTAATCTGCCTTTGTTCAGTGGTTCTGTAGTCGCACTGATAGAATGGGAACACTAAAATTTGGCAGATTTTGTCCTCCATATTCCTCTATATGTTGGCTAAGGGGTATGTTTCTGGTGTGGGGGTCCCTAATTTGTTGGCGATGAACCCTTTACCGGAGTGACTGGCCGGTTTTATATATTTATATATATGTTTCGTATTGGATTCGAGATCCTATTCTGTGTTGATCTCTGATTTTTATCTATAAGCTCTTATTGTGCCACTATTGCTTTTGCAATGATCGCTGATATTATGTATGATCCTGGTTTTGGGTTTATTCTCGAGATTTGTTAGACCTGCGCACTTACCTCGCATTTTCTTATTGAATCCTTTTCTATCCTGATCAAAGTGGCATTTATTAAGTCGAAATTGTGGTCAAATCTGATAGAGTGAACTCAGTCAGTCAGTTATGTGCCATGCGTGATACACGCTTAGGCGATCATGTATCTTTTCGATACATGACTGACGAGGCAGATTTTTCCCGCAGTAAGTAGCCATTTCTTTCTGCGGTAGACCAGTTGCCATCCAAGGCTATAGAACCAGGTCTGTCCTTCTATTTATCCATAACTTGAGAAGAGGGTTCATACCTTTCCCAGGGGTAGTAGTATGTAAGTAAATGTAATGGATTCGACTGGAATTCGAACCCGGCTCTCCGATTCCTCAATCCGAGCCGCTATCCATTAGAGTGAACTACAACTGCAATTAAAGTGTTGATATGTAATATATCTCTGCGATGTTCATATAGAGTTTTTTTTTTAATATTTGTAGATGTTTCGTCGATGTATATATTTTGTACAATTTATTTTGTGTGTTCCCGCTTCTGACCTGTTGTTGCTATTTCGTTTGGGGCTAACTGTATCTCTTCTTGTTTTAAAGGTGATTTTGATAAATTTTAGAACAAGTTTGGATAAGTTATTTCTTATGGTGACTTTTATGGCGTCGTTAGGTTGGATTATGTGTCTAATTTTGTCAGGGTTGTCCGGATTTTATTATCCGTAGACTTTTTATATTTGTCTTCTGTGGATTTTGTAGTCTTCGCGTTGGGATTATATACAAAAATAATTGGATATTGGAGGATTTTGAAAATGTTTCAATGTATTTCTCTTCCTCAGGATGCACACTATGTAAAGAAAAAGATAAAGACATATATATATATATATATATATATATATATATATATATATATATATATAAAGAAAGGGATATATATATATATATATATATATATATATATATATATATATATAAATATAAAACAGGGATATATATATATATATATATATATATATATCCGTCTTTATATTATATTATATATATATATATAAAATCAGGGATATATATATATATATATAATATAAAAAACAGGGATATATATATATATATATATATATAATATAAAAAACAGGGATATATATATATATATATATATGTATACCTCTGTGTAGAAAATCACATCAATGTTCATATTATTTACTATGCCAGTACCCGTATATCCATATAGATACACCTGGTGGATTTTCGTACAAAGAAAAAACGCTGATATCAAAAACTATTATGTATAATTGCATAAATCTATAGAATGCTTATTTACGTTTCTATAATATAACGACCTTTGCATTGGAAGAGTAAACATTGCAACCACTTGTGCTTGCTAAAACCTCTCCAAATTCGCACATGTCGTAACATATGCGCACATATGAAGTTAAATACACAGTGGTTGAAATATTTACTCTTCCAAAACAAAGATCGTAATATTATAGAAACGTAAACACTTAGAAGCATTCGATAGACTTATACAAGTACACTGTTGCCTCATTCATTCAAGTTCAAGCAGACATCTGTAGACGGTCGATATATACACTTGTCATGCCTGTAACTTGAATGAATAAGGCATGACATCAAGCAATTAGCTGGACATCTATATCAGTGGCAAGTTCGGCTACCTGAACGTGGTGTAATGGCTAACAAGTTTGTTTCCTTAGATCCATTACAACTGAGTAGTGAGTTCGATCTTCACTGGGTGTTTCATACTTTCGGCCTTGTGCCACATCTAACATATGCATAGTAAATCGCTATATTAGGAGTGACTTCTGGTGTCTTCATACTCATAGCCTTGTGTCAAAACTTATTAAATGACAAAAACAACTTAATAAATTTTCATAAAGCCAGGAGCTACACGAAAATCTTTTTACAATAAGCTTCACCCTCTATAAGGTCCTGGGCCACTCGAGGTAGTTTATATGGATAGGAGAGGAAGATAACGGTTAACTCTCGACTTGAACAGGTTAAGATTGTAGTGATCGTGGAGACATCTTCTTGGCAGTCGGTTCCACGCGGCAGTTGTTCGCAGGAAGAAGCTGTTTGAGTGAAACTTATTATTTTTTTTTTTTGTTACACATATTTAAATTGGACAGACACGACATTTGTACGGACGGAAAGCGTTCATACGAAGAGACTCGAGGGAAGGCTGCAGAATTAAAATCGTTCAAGCATTGTCCACCATCACATACTTACGATGTATCTAAATTGTAAAGAACGGTGGAGATTCAAACTCAGGTTACACTAACAAAAATCGATATGACTACATTGCATACAATTCCGAGAAGTTGGATAAATTTTTCACAGATAATTCCGAAATCGCTTCGACGATTTGATTTGATTTGATTTTTAACTGGCAATTGAGCAAAAGTAGTGATTTAATGCAAGGTTCTCGGGTAGCAGAAAGAGACAGTTCAAATTCTGTTCAGCAATGATAGATTGTATATATGTATATAAACTTGTTAAGAAGAGAAAATCGTTAAGAGAGTAAGGCGAAAATGTCACCATATCATTGGGTCAAGTAAATAAACACACCTCGCAGCGTAGCTTATTAGATAGTCAGTTACTGTGGAGAGATAACAACCGCTATGAACAAGAACTCTGGTAATGATAATCTGTCATCTGATAAAATAAACACTTCCATATCTTTGTCTGTCTTATATAGATACTAGTTTAGTACCCGTCGCTTCTCTGGCGGCAAGGTGAGCAAATTTCAAATATAATATTTTTTCAATTTAAAATACAACATTAGAAATTATATTGTATTTAACACATAAGAAATCATAAAAAAGACTTCAAAAGGCCTCACATTGGAAATATATATATATGTGTGTGTGTGTGTGTGTGTGTGTGTGTGTGTGTGTGTGTGTGTGTGTGTGTGTGTGTGTGTGCATTAGTTGCCGCTGGACCATGTGGTGAAGAAAGGTATGTTTGCTTTCAATGTAGCATGAACTGTTTAGCTGTGTGAAATCGCCAGCTCGTGGTACAAATGCTGTATTTCGTCTCTGAATATGTTATGATGACCGCAACATCGGAGAATGGACGAAATTAATTTATCAATTCTGATTTTGACGGATTTTTCATGTCTTTATATACACATCGATAGATCCGCCTTGAAAAGGCCGCTCGCTTACATCCTGGTTGTGAATGCTTTCTCATTGGGTGGTCAAATTATCTATTCTTAGAAATGGGGAAATTTTGGTCTTGTTATTGGTTTATTTCTTTTCTTACATCCTTGTTGTGAAGGTTCCTGATTGGTTGGTCAAAATATGACTGTGTTTGCCTCACGATTTTTATTATCCATCTATTTTTAGAGATAGTGAAATGTTGGTCTTCTTGTTACTTAATTTTATTTATTTTTTTTTTCTATCACCACAGACTGTTGCTCAGCCACTGCACTGTCCACAATGGACAGAAATGCCTGCCATCAGGCCTTCCTGTTACACAGCGTAGATCGAAATATATCAAATGTCCCATTCGTCTGATACCTACCGCCATGTATTCTATTCGAACACCTAGCCGCCGCTCATGCCGATTCATCAGATGTCAGAACAGAAGGGAGATTAGTGGATCAGTTGATGTGGGCCTACAATTTTGAGTGAGCGTACCACCTCTGCAAAAGAGGCGTAGCATAAACTTTTGAAAAGCAGAGTCGGATGAGGAAACTGAAAAGCATTCTGAAAACTTGAACTAAACTTATATACCCTTTTAAAATTAAAGGCAATACTTTTCTGTGGTTAGAACGAAATTGTGAGTCGAAGGGATTATCTTGCGCAAGTTTATTTTGATGTATAGCAATTCTTAGATGTTTTGCACAACATTAATAGCAGTTAATATTTCATTTACGTCATTTCGGCTTAACGCCTTGGTTCTCACATGACCCACCAGAAAGTCGTGTGGTATGTCTGCAAGACCCACACGGCTCACCGGTGGGTCGTTTTTTAATTTCTTTTCTATGAGGATTATTGGGAGTGTGATACTATAATTGATTGCTTATAAGATCATGGCATACCAGAACCACATTTAAAAAAAAAAAAAAATTTTTTTTTATTTTTTGTCTTATTTCGTTTTCCTCTTGGAACGTTTACTGTTGTTGTTGTTTTTTTTTTGGGGGGGGTCATCTTTTTCATAGACAGAGCTTTACCATGCATTCGTGTGGGACTTTGGGTTATAATGACACTCCGGTGGGTTGTGGGTAATAAATACATATATGAAGGTGTAACAATACGATTTCTTATACATCCTTAGGAGATAAGTAGATAGATTCTTTTTCCATTTTAAGTCAATTTAATTATCAGAGTTTCTTAAGAATTGTCCACCCCTGAGTCAACTTAATGACCAGTGTTTCCAGGAACCCTGTCTCCAGCCTGCATTTGAATTGGCAAACATAAAATTTTGTTAATGATTTTAGATAATCATAAAAGTAGACCTTTGAAAAATTGACCACTCATCTCGCTTTTGGGTGATCTCCTTTTCCTGAACACATGGACGGATAGGTGTAGTCAGTCAGTAGCAATCGGTGAGGAAGAGACCGACAGCCAGAGACGAGGAAAGGACCAGCAGCCGGGTGAGTCAGTAGCCGCCGAGATCGGGCAGTGAATGTGAGGGTCCTTTGTGTGTGGCCAGAAGTTAGTAAGACAGCAGTCCACCTCGTCGACGTCGGCTTAGCAAGAAATCGTATTATTGCTATTTCCCAACCAGTGTCTTGAAAAAAATTTGTCCTTATTCTTTGTTGAATTCAATCACAGCCAAGTAAACCAACCTGTGAACATAGCTAGCCGGGTGTATATACGCATGCAACCGACCTTGGATGTCATCATAGTTGTGCAGTGATGGACGTGAGGAGTACGTCATCACAAAACAACATTAAAACAAAGTCGCTCGTACCAAAGATTTTTTTAATCGGAATCACCCAATGCAAAGCAGTAAAGCCACTAAGACACGAGGGATTACAGGGTGTTGGAGAATTTGGAACAGAAACATTAATAATGAGCGGGAAGAGGAAAGAGTAATCAGGAGGACAGTAGATAGCGATTGACATTGCATTTATTTTTTTTTTCAGATTAAAGTTGGCTGGAAAGCATGGAGACGGAAGAGATTTCTACAAGCGAAAAGCGCGAAAAAAGAAACTGTTAGCATAGAACTTACGGCTACATCTAGCCAGCTCAACTAGACGCCAGTCTAGTATTACGCTTAAATTCAGAAAGCCTAGGTACTATAGCGAAGAGCGATATTTATTTGTAATATTTACAAAATGTGGCACGAGGCCAAAGTAGAGAATGGGGAAAAGGGCGGTCTTCTTCTGTCTTAACTTTTAGCCACAAACACTGACTCAAACACACCACAATATTCTTAACACCAAAACAACACATTCTTACTTACCTTTCTTAATCCATCCATCATAACACCTCATTGTTTATATGAAAATCCTAACTAGTCCCCATATGTACAATTCAGTGTCTGTCGGGGGAGGGGAATAAAACAGCAATTTAAAAACTAGCTCCAATATAGCGAAGAGCTCATCTGAACAATTACCATGAAAGTATTTATAGAAAAGACACAGATAATGTTGAGACCCTGGAACAACAATGGAAGTGAGGCTTGTGTTACGAAAGGTTTCATAAGATAGTGGATAGAAATCTGTATACATTTATAATATTGTACGAATAAGATATTTATAGATACTTACTAACCTTTTCTTATTTTAGTTTTGGTGAAGACAAAAACTATGGGACAGTCTGTGAGATTCGAACTAACTACTAGTGGTCAACTCGCTAATCATTACCTCACATTGAGATAACCTAGTTGGCTTCTAAACATAGCTTAATAATTTTTAACTAGTATTTATCCCATCTTAATTTAAGTTCGTTTTTATCGCATTCTACGGACGTTAGTAAAAGCACGGATCAGAAACAATTAGTAAAAAGTAACTGAAATCCAGTTGAAAGAAATACCAGTCAGTAATCAATAACTTATAATGCTCCAACTAAAACTAAAATTGAAGATAAATTTAGTGTTAATACAAAGCCATAAGTACATGTCATTCGTAAGGATCTAATTCGCTAATCAGTATTAATGATCTTTGAGACGAGTTTATTAGCCATTATCTTACAACGATGTGACCAATGTGAGATAAATAAGCCATAGCTGAAAAAATTAAAAAACAAAGACTTTATTTTAGAAACAGAGAATAATTCCTCAAAATCATCTATTTCTTGTCCATGCATTTAACCCAACGCGTCTCTGTTAATCTTAATCAACCATATATTAAGGGCATAGCTCGAAAATTATACTATGGGGGTTACCCCACCTTATCTGCCAGGAAGCCTGCTAGTTGACATTCTAATCAGGATTGATCGATTACGTTGTCCAAAAAAGTCGCGATGTGCGCGAAATGCATTTTTGTTTGAACGTCCATTTTTGTAATAGGCTTCGATAACTTTAACACGTTATTTGATTGTTAACCTTTCCATGGTTGTAATTACAAAAGACTTAAGTTGTTAAATCTGAAAGAAAAAGAAAAATCATTAGACGCTTAAACTTAATTCACACTTAAAATCGGTCCTATTATTATGTAGAATGTTTGAGAAGAACTACCAATAAAGTCCTCCAGTTCATACTAGGAATATTTACTGAAGAATGTACATTGAAACAGAATAATGTGTACCAGCAAAATTCGATGAGAAAGTAATAAAGTTGGAGATATACGAAAAAGAAAAGTGAGCGAAAGAAAAGAGGATGGTGATGAAAGAAAAATAAAAGACAGGCTTGGTGTCTAGAATTTTATTACTCCTTTACCCCATTGATCTATTGAAAAATGGGTGAAACTTTGATATTTTTTCTTTTGGAGCGTAACGCACAGCTTACATACGAATGTAGGCATTAAGTTGGAAACAAAGTTCCCGCACAACTTTATATATATTTTTATTGAAAATTGTGCGGGAACTTTGTCCCCAACCCAATAGTTACTAGAGTAATAATATATAGACTTTTGCTGATGATAATTTATTTTAATCATATAATAGAAAATATAATTTTAGCCCGAGGGTTCTAATGAAAATTTCTCGGTTCGACCCATTTTCTAAACCATGATCAAATGACCAAACTTTTTTTATTTTTACTAGGGTAGAGGGTAGCTTCTTGGTCAAGCCTAAATTTTCAGCACCTCCTAGTATACTTCAATATGAATTATTTACAATGATCGCTAGTGCGGATTGATTTGTTCTTTACGGCTTATCAACCCTTTGTGTGTTATATAAAGCCGAGACATATATTTGGATTGTAGAAGATCGCAGCACCTGGTGTTTCTAAGTGGTCCCCCATCCAAGTACCGACAGGACTCGACGCTGCTTTACTTCGGTAATCGAACGAAGACCGGCGTTTTTCATCAACTTAAGTATGGATATATAAATATATTCCAATACAAATATTTTCATAAGAGGCGGGTGCTGAAAAAAGTTCTTGAGATGTCCCAATTGCAAAAATCGAAATTTTGAAATCTTTTGAGTCGAGCCGAGAACTTTTCACCGCCCTGTCCTATATCTGCCAACGTAGGCTGATTTTACTAAAACATTTCCATTGATTCGCATTATTTATAATTACATCTGTTAAGTTGAATCTCTTACTAATACCCCGTAGCAACAGATTCTAAATATAAATGCTCTTACGAGCAATTTCTGTGTTACTACATCATGAATAATATTTTCATTATTTCAGATGACCCACCATGAAAAAATGCATTAACGCGATTGATAGACATTAATATTCCCGGACGCCATGGTTCTATAAGGATTGGAAAAGCTCTACATATTTAGTGACAAATGAATATGATCTAAGGTCAAACTTTTGATAAAGTTAGTATCTACATAACAATGACAAAGTAACAGACAAGAAAGACATTGGAATATTATTCTATATTTTTATTTTTATTCCTTCATTGTTTTAATTTTTTCTTATTACTTGCCTCAGCACGTGTATACGTGTGTATATATATATACTCGACTCTCTCGTCGAATTCGACGTATGAGAGTCAAGCAGATCAGTTCCTAGGAACAGACAGCCCGAGACAAGCATGTGAGATTTGATTATAGTGGTGAAGGATTTGTGCAGAACCATCCATACTTATATATATATATATATATATATATATATATATATATATATATATATATATATATATATATATATATGACATGTCTGCATAAAATGCTTGTTTGTACATTAATTTAGTATTAATTCTAATATTACATTTTAATGGGTGTCTATCATGAGTGGTAAACTGGCTAGGAAATTTTTGGCTTGGCGTTTTGTCAACAATGTGGACATGTGCCACAAATATTAAAAAATGTAGAAATGTAAAACCGGTTAAAAAATGATGTGGAAGGTTCGAATTTGGCATTGTCATCATGCCTCTATCTCATCATGCCAGGATATTTACCTTACCACCCCGTGAGGCAGGATGTGGCACAAGGCCTTTTTAATGCGGGGTAAAACCGAGCCCATAGTCTCGGGCAAAAATTCCGCGTAGACCCCGTATGAACAGGGTCGGGTCTACCACTCCAGACGAGACTCTGCTCTTCGGCATAGCCTTGTCTGGGTTCCTCTCTGCCCGAAGGCAGAGAGTTCGATAAGCACAGCTGGAGACAAATCTCCAACTAATTGCCGAAGCAAGCATCCCATCATGCCAGTATCCCAAGACAAGTACAACTTCAGTTAAATATACTCATTCCTATTTGGAATGTTGGCGTCACCAAATCTTTCTTGATCTGATTTTCACCTTACAGCCAACCAGTACTGGTTGAATCTTAACTATATATTGGTTTCGTCGAAATGAATACTTTTTATTTTATTGTTTTTTTTTTTTACTTTTCTTTGCCATCCTATATCAAAATGTTATTCTAATTTTTTTCTTTTTCTTCCTTCATTGTTTTAATTTTCTTATTTTAATATTTTTCTTCATTTTAAATTACTTGCCTCAGCACGTTTAAATGTGTACATATATATGTATGTGTGTGCGCGTGCGTGTGCGTGCGTGTGTACTTACCCACTATTATATATCAATGCTGAAAAATTGTTTTACCATCCCGATTTTTTAGTTGGTAGTAGGCATCAGTCCTATCGTCCGGTCCACACTCCTTCCATGACTATTGAACAGGAGTATAGGTCTATCCCTTGTTCCGTATTCAGTATATGGTTTATCGGTTCTCTTTCGTTCTCTTACCAGAGCCACAATGATTTAACCGTTTTAACTCTTTGATCAGACTAACCAATGGCTGTGACTTTCCATTATTAGGGTACCGAGTTGGCAGTTTGCTGGCTGCTGCTTTCGAATGGTCATTAGGATCCCGAACTCTTTGGTAGTGCTTAGAGAGGCTGCTCCGATCAACAGTCGGGGTATTTGTAGTGCCATGTCGCGTATGGGTAGATGTTCTTGCATACATTTCCGGTGGGCAACTCTGAGGCCACATTATGCTCTCTCTCTCTCTCTCTCTCTCTCTCTCTCTCTCTCTCTCTCTCTCACTCAGCTACGTACTGGCTGGTTTGTATTGTCAGTGACGACAGATAGTGACAATTAAGGTGGCCTTCTCTGTTTTTTCTCTCTCCTCAAAACATCTCATGGAAATCACAAGATAAAGAAATAAAACTAAACCAGCTAACAAAAACCACCTACTCCTCTCAATTTTTCCTTCTCCAATATTTGTGGTATCTTTTCTCTTGGAAAAGTCGTCAGATATCTTTGCCCTCTGTGAAAACAACTTGAATTCTTCCATTGCTACCAATGAATTCTTGGTTCCAGGATATCTTTCCCTTTGCCGATAAGATTCCAGCTTTCATATGCATGGCCTTGGTTTTTACATCCTGAATAATCTTCCAATGGCCAGGGAATTGTCTCTCGAGACCACTGACTATTCTTTCATGTGTTTTCATCTTTCGCTACTAATTCTGTCAGCTGTCACTTTTTCCTTTATCGCCCCTTCTCCCCAATAGTCGACAGTATAGAAAAGTCACTTTCTCTCTATCCATCTGCGAACATCTTTGTCTTCGGTGACTT
The DNA here is from genome assembly GCA_903632075.3 of Acanthosepion pharaonis. Lineage (NCBI taxonomy): Eukaryota > Metazoa > Mollusca > Cephalopoda > Sepiida > Sepiidae > Acanthosepion > Acanthosepion pharaonis. Next base: position 51,833 of record CAHIKZ030003869.1, on the reverse strand, counting down.
TAATACTCACCACGACAAGTGGCTGAAACATTCTAAAAGTACTGATGTTGACGGTATACAGACATTAAATTTTTCCATTGTCCAATCTCTCACACAAATCTTGAACTACTCGTTTCCCTAGCCAAACCAAGCAATATGCTTCCCTGTTGGATCTATTTCTTGCCTCCTCTCTCTTGCTCTTGATAATTCGGACCACCCTGTGATAAATATTGATATATCTTTCTGTTGTAGATTCCGAGATGAATTCGGTCTCCAAGGAATGACAAACGCAATAATTAAATATAAGAAATAAAATGTATTTACACAATCATACAAAGAGTAATACTGTTAGTAAATCCAGGAACGAGGTTATTAGCAAATACAGATAGATATATACAGTCTCGAAGTAGGACTTCCTTAGAGTCTACGTGCTTGTAACTGACTTCTACAAGAGGTTACCTCACTCTATCTCCGTTCGTATATTCTCTCTCTCTCTCTCCGTATATCCTCTCTCACTGACTGTCTAACTCTGGGTATTTAACGGCAGCACTCCAAGTAACACTGGTAGAGTCCACTTATAAGAAAAGGGGAGGACCCCATAACACTTTCCAAGCATCCATTAAACAGGAACCCCCTATCCATAAGACCTCTTTCCGTTACCATCACGCTGATTGGGATTCATTCTGGGATTTTCTTCGTGACATCTTCAATCTCCCAACTGAAAATCGTGCCACTGAATTTTCTTCTTGTGTCAAAGCCAGCATGGACACTTTCATCCCTTCTCGAAAATATCAGGTGAAACTGCAATCCCCTCCATGGTTCACGCCAGCTTCCTCGGCTTTTCCGGCTATACCAGCATGACAGCTCTCATCATAACAGGTGCTTATTTGCTACTGCTCGTAACAAATGTAAGCGAGTCCTCGAAGAAACTAAGACCCTGTTTTCTGAGAGAATGAGGCACCGCATAGTCTCTAAAAACTTTGGCTCTCGTAACTGCTGGTGTCTCTGTAATAGGGTACTGAATAGGTGCAAGATCTCTATTCCCTCCACACACTCATCAATCTGCTGATGAAGCTGAATACTTTGTCCTTAATTTCTCCTCAAACTCTGCTCTTGATGCATCTGGAGTATCCCTGCCTAATTTCCCATTTAGAACTGATTCTCTGCTGAGTGATATGCATTTAAATCTTTTCTATGGTTTCTGCTATGATCTCTAACCTTGATCTCCACAAAGCATGTGGACCCGATGGCATCCCGGTACCATCAAACCTATCGGCCTATTAGCCTTCTGCCTTTTTTGGAAAGTCCTAGAGGCCCAAATCAATGTTGAATTAGTTCGTCATCTTTCATCACAGGGCCTTTTCTCTGACAAGCAATATGGCTTTCGTTTCTCCAGATCAACTGCTGATGTACTAACGATAATTGCGGAAAGAGTCTATCATGCTCCAGATAAAAATAGTGAAGCATTGGACACCCCGAAAACCTTTAAAACTGCCTGGCATTCAAGTGTTTTCCACAAGCTGAAAAGCTAGGGTATCCCCGGGAACATTTTTGAGCTGATCCCGTCGTTCCTATCAAAACGTGAAGTGAAATTTGTCCTGAACAGTCACCCGTCTACACCCTTTCGTACTAACGCGCGTGTTCCCAGGACTCCATACTTGGTCTTACGCAGTTTTTAATTTTCATCAACAACCTCATCGATGGCATCAGCTCTCAAATTGGCATCTACGCTAAAAACATTACCATTTACTCCTGACTCGATAGCAAGGCTGATCAGTCAGATGTCAAAATGGCAGCCGATGTACGAAACGACCTCAAGACCGTCGTTAACTGGAGCAAAAGGTGGCTTGTCAATTTTAACGCCTCCAAAACTAAATTTCTCTACATTAATCATTTGAGAGACCCCTCTCTGTCTTCTATCAGTATGGCTGATGCTATCCTCCAAGAAAGTGACTCATTGCGACTTCTCGGGCTAACGTTCTCATCTGACATGAGGTGGAAAGACTATATTGAATCTATTGCTAGATCAGCTGCTAAGAAAGTCGGTTCACTGTCGGGCGAGACAATTTTTCTCTCCAGGATTTATCTTGCATATCTATAAGTCTACCATTCGTTCATGCTTAGAATATTGCTGTCATATATGGTCCAGTGGCCCTGCTATTTTCCTGGAGAGCCTTGATAATATCCAAAGAAGAATCAGCAATATTATTGGTCCTGATCTGGCGGCTCGGATTCGAAAGTTTGCTTCTTTGTGCGTTTTTATAAATACTTTTATGGTAATTGTTCGGATGAGCTTTTCCCTATGGTACCTAGACTGTATGAATTTAAGCGAAATACTAGACTGGCGAGATCTCTTCAATTTACTGTTGAGCCAGCTAGTTAGAGGCGTAACATCTATGCTGACAGTTTCTTATCCCGCACTTCTTGCTTGTGGAGCTCCCTCCCGACTCCAAGCTGTTCAACCAACTTTAATCTGCAAAAAACTAAATGCAATGTCAATCGTTATCTACTGTCCTCCTGACTTCTCTTTTCTTTCTCCTCTTTACTAATGTTTCTGTTCCTAATCACTCCACACCCTGTAACCCCTTGCATGCAAGTGCCTTGCTTAGGGTGATACCGATTAAAAAAAAAGATTTAAAGTAACATAATCAGAAAAATAATGCACAATTAAATCTATATATAAAATTCTGTGACTTCTGTTCGTCCGTCACATTTGATCAGTTCTCTCCAAATATCTGGGTTGATAACCAGATTGGTTATCATTCATACGTAATGTCTAAAGTAGACCTGATCGATACCATCTCTTTCTAGATCAAACCACAACCGATGTCTCGACTTAGTTACATGGGCACATGGCTATTGATTTCATTGGGGGAACCCTACAGCTGGTGGTTGTCTTCAATCTAGGAAGCCCTCCGACCAGCGATACAGTGTCATCACTGCACTGGCTGCTTACATAGCTAAGGATCCCAGACTACCCCATTGTAGTAGATGGTCGTTACCCCTACAAGAAAATTAGTTTGGTTTGTTTTACGCTGTATAAACCGCAATGGCTTATTTAATGTCGATATGGTTGTTATTGCAGATATTTTTTTCAAAAATGTATTACTGATAATAATGTATTGCTGGTAATAATTTTTTCCAAAAATGTATTGCTGGTATTAAAACTTATTTTTGCACTTTCATAGTGTTTTGACCCCAGTTTGGGTGTCAACTATTTGCCCATAGCTGGGACCCTAACAGGTGCTACTACCCTCGAGTCAGAGTGAGCCTGGGAACACTAGCAATTAAGGGATGGCTCCACGCTTCTTAAAACCTTCTGATCAGAGGCCTTGCTGCCGGGCGTAGTTTATCGTCATACCCAGGACACACAAGAAGATTTTTAAAAAATTTAATGCATTTGCATAATTAATCGTACATGCGATATCAGGTTAGACAGGTATTTTTAAAATAGAACGTGATTGCAATAAGAAGTTTCCAGCAATGGCTAGAGAAGAGTTTATTTTGGCTGTATCTGAAAACTGTTAGTAACAACGTAACCATAAAATTTCTGCTTTACAATGAATGTAAAAAATAACTTAATTCTGATGTGATAAAAATACCTGCAATCGATCACCTCCAGAAACAAGTGTGTGTATTGTCTGAAAGATGATTGATTTTATCAAAACAAATTTCCATTCACAAATATAAAAGGTGTGAATAAAAATAGTAGTTTCCAATTTAGTTTATTCACAATTTCTGGATACAACGCATCAGAAGATCTATGTTTTAGAAAGAAGAATTTAATAAAATGGCCAAATACGAAAACTTCCCGCGATTCTCAAGCCTGTCGCTACCTTGTTGCTATTTCCATTGCAAATGTACAGATGGGCTCTATTGTTTATGTTTAGTTTATTTTGTTTTACGACATATCGACAATGGATTATTTAATATTCACGAAATTATTAGGATAGGTTCGTATGCAAGGAATCTGGATTCTTTTTTAAAAAAAGCAGTTTGTAGATCAGGTTTCTTTGACGTATTTTTGTAAAGAGGGTTTTGTTGGGAGTCAAATGTATTGCTGGTAGTATTAATTTTTTACCAAAAATGTATTGCTGGCAATATTTTTCATTTTTCAAAAATGCATTGTTGCTAATATTTTTACTTTTTTTCAAAAATGCACAGCTGGTAATATTTTTTTCCAAAAATGTATTACTGGCAATATTTTTTTTAAATGACTTGCTGGCAATTTTACACAAAATGTATTGCTGGCAATATTTTTTTTCAAAAATGTCTTGCTGGCGATATTTTTTTTCAAAAATGTATTGCTCGTATTTTTACTATAAAAATCTATTTTTATACTTTCATAGTATTTTGAACCCAGCTTGGAGGGGGCAACTATATGTCCATAAAACAGTTACCACCGCGGGTCAGGGTAGACCAGGGAGCAACAGAAATTGAGAGGTGATTTCACGCTCCTCAAAACCTCCCGATCAGAGGCCTTGCTGCCGGATGTAGTTTATCGTCATACCCAGGACGATCCATTGTTTAATTTCAACCAGGACATGCCATGCTACTTTCAAGGAGTCGAATCGCCTTAATTTTCCCTGTATTCCAAATTTAAGGAGAAAGTTCCTATCTGGCAGCTTTTTCCCAAGAAGTGCTACTTTGTGGAACAGACACCAGCTTGAATGCTTCCCATTTATAATCTTCACTTCCACGCTCCTCCTGGGTTTACTGCCATATCACATTGAAACACCGGTTCTCTGGCGTTTCGTTTGATTGCTTTTGCGGCATATCAACCTTTATTTGTTCTCGTACGACTATCGAATTAGGAAAGTTACAAATTCTACTAATTAAACCATAGCTGGGGTGAGAAAGGGTGAATTCATAATTCACCCTTTCTCACCCCAGCTATGGTTTAATTAGTAGAATTTGTATCAGTAAAAATCATTATTATCTCAACAAAAATCTTACAATCTAAAAATATTTTCTGGCTTTCAATAACTTTCAAAAATCAACCAATCAATCAATTTTAGCACCTCTCCTTCCAATCATATCACAACTCATTCATCGTCAGCATTTTAACAGTAACTCTCAACCTTGAGTGGCTCTCATGCTTACAGTTGAGTGGACTTTAATTTAAAAAGTAATATACAATAGTAATTTTCAAATTAATTAAAAATTAATATTTTTATCCGATTATACATATTAATTTGTTATTATATTGTTAATGTTAAGTCAGTTAAAACCTTTGACTTTTTATCAGAATATTATTATTATTATTATTTTGTAAATCGCACAATATTACAGTGCTAAAGAAAAGAAACGCCGCCATAATTTTATTGACGGAGTGTACAGATTCTTTGAAAAATAGTAATTACTCAGCATGCTCATCGACCGGCCTTTGGCCTTATTTTAGCAGACGAGAACTTCAAATTAAATGGCTGTCAATTCAGTCTCAGTTGGGTGGTTGTGTTTTTGTTGTTTTTTTTTTTTGTTTTGTTTTTTTGTTTTCTTGTTTGTTTGTTTTTTTGGGGGTTTTTTTTCTTTACTTCTTTGGCGCGAACATATTTTCGTTCTTTTATGGAATAATTTCAAGAAACATTGATTGCTTCATGTCATATGAACGGAGAGCTGGCCATTTACTTGCGTTTTTTTTTATCTTTTACATCGGGACTTATACGTTCAATCAATTTACTTTTTTTAATTAATACACACGCACTTATTGTGTGTATATACTCGTAGATTGAGATTATTAATTTTGTAAATGCTTATTTCTTTGCATAAATATCATGGGACATCACAGATTTTAGTAGAAAAGTAATTTACAGACAGAGAGGATAAAAAGGTTGCGTACCGAGTTTTTTTTTTTTTTACCTAGATAAATGTTAGGAAGCCGTGGGTTAAGTCTTTGATCCAAACAATGTATTTTTTGCAGCTAAGACAAATTGCCTATTACTTCAGCCACAAAAGAGGTCATTTTTTTTAATCTGCGTTAACCTTCGCGTGCATTTTTACAGAATGGTAGTATGCTATTTTAAGTTCATAAAATATTAACATTAGAAATCAACAGAGGCATTAAAAGAGGAACACTGTATTCAATACATAGACGTGACAATGCAATAAGTATAACACGATACTGCATGCATTTATAACAATGTATTGTTAGAAGAACGAATTTGAAAAGGTCTGTAAATTAATATAGAATTCTACCACTCCCAAAAGTTGTGATGTTTTATTGAATTTGGTTCTCAGATATTTTAGTTGTGGTATGAACTTTAGTTTTTTGTAGAGAATTATTCCCAAGAACTTGTACGCGTCTACCATTGGGATTTCTGTCCCTTCAAGTTCCATTCTTGGATCATCATGCAGTTTATTTTTATTGCAAAAATGAAAGCGTTTTGTTTTGGTTTTTGAAAATCTAAAACCGTTATTTATCTATTAATCTCATTTATGCATTGCTGCAGATTAATTTCTATAGTATGCATATTTTGAATAGATAAATTACACTACATACGCTTATACCTTGTCCGAGCGTGTGAGCAACGATGAGATCTTAGGTTGCAAACAAAAGAGGAGGCTTATACTTAATATCAGGAAGAGGCAGCTGAAGTTTTTGGAACAAATAATGAGGAAGGACGGCCTGGAGAATCTGATGCTCACGGGTCGAATAGAAGGAAAGAGAGACAAGGAAAAACAACGCGTGACATACCTAGCGGCCTTAAACAAGTGGATGACAGAACGTGGTCTGGGGGAGGAAGCAGAGGGAAGGAACTTGTTGAGATCTGCAAGGGAGGTGGAGAGCCATGATTGTCTACGTCCTGAAGGGACATGGCACATAAAAAGAAGAAAAGAGTTCTTATGCAATGATTTATTTTAATACTGAAGTAAAAAATATACTCCCTTGTGACACACCTTACTTTTTTGTTTGTTTGTTTTTATTTATTTTGTTTTGTTTTGATCGGGCAGAAAAAGATCCAATGTGTACCTGAAAACTCTATTCGAAAGAAAGTTATTGATAAATTCTGGTAGACTATCTTTCCGTCCGAGGTCATATAGGTCTCGCATTATCTCATATTTCCGGATAGTTTCGTAGGCCTCTTCCAAGTCACAGAATACACTAGGTGCGTGTTCTTTTCTTACGAACGTTTCCGTATAAATCTTTCCAAGCGAACCAAGTAGTCCACTGTATTTCTGTTTTTGTAAAACCTTCATTGTAATCTGTCATTAATTTGTTGAATTCCAAGTATTAAATTAATCAATTATTTACCGAAGACTTTACATAAACCTCTATTGAGAGAAATGTGTCTATTATCTCCATGGTCAAAATTGTATTTTCCTGGTTTGGGAATCGGTAAGACAGTTGTTTGTGGTCACTGTTCTGGGAACTTCTTATTTATCCAGATATAACTGTATATTTTTAATGACATGTCTCTTTTTGGAAGTTGCTTAAAAAAAACTCATGGTGGATATTGTCTAGTCGTACGACTAAATTATGTGAGCATTTAATGGAGTCTTGTGGTTCTGTCCGAGAGAATAGTTTGTTGTAATCTTCCACGTTCTTTGTTTTGAAGTTTCATTTGTATTTTTCTGCATTATGTTTTATAGTTTCTGATTGTTGTTTAAAAGTTTTTTAAAGAGTTTTTTGAAAACGTTTCGGTCAATATATTTGACAATCTTTTTGTCCATTATCGTGCTATTATTTGAGGGATGTTTTACAAGTATACGTTGATGTTTTCCAGTTATTTTTCTCATTATTTCCCAAACTGTTTTTGGTTTTGTAGCAGAATTTAGTTTGCTGATATATTTTGCCAACAGTCTTTTTGGCTTCCTTTATTGCTTTACAGTACCTTGCTCCATTTAGTTTAGAGTTGATGAGGTTGGCGGTTGTTGGTTCTATGTTAAATTTTCGAGGAGCCGCTTTACGTCTTCTCTACATCCATCGTCGAAGCATCGAAGCATCAAGCAAGGTCCATTTCTTCTGCTTGTTGTTGAATTTTGAGGGATTAATTTCTTTCCTCTTTCTATTAAGTCATCCGTGAAACTTTCCGCCATTTCAATATTATTTTGAGTTTATTTACCTTAATAAATTCCTAAATGTTCTCAATCGAATTTGCTTAGTCTCCACCTAAGCTTAGCTCATCAATCAACTCACTTTCCCTCAGGACGATGGGAAAATGATCGCTACCAAATGTATCACTGCTTGGTATTGGGTTATGGAGATGCATTTTCTTTTTTTTTTTTTCTTTTTTTTTTTTTTGCTATGGCTATTAGGTATTCCGTAAAATTTTCTGCTGCTTCTGTTATTTTGTGCTAGTTTGACCTTAAATTATTTTTCAAATTTTTCCCAGTCGTCCTTGCTTAGCCTCCATCTAGATGGATTCTCATCAATCACCTCACTGTTCCTCAAGATGACGGGGAAATGGTCATTATCAGATGTATCATCGTAAACATTCCAGGTAATGTATAGGCAAATTGCTGGATCACACATGGCTAGGTCAATTGCTGACAGGTTTCCAGTTCGTTGTGTATCGGTGCTCCATAGTTGAGCAAATATATCTATAATTAATGTTTCCATAATTTTCCCTTTTTGTTTGTCTCCTTGGATCTCCAAATGGTATTGCGACTATTAAAATTCCCTCCTTTATCAGAATTTCCAATTTGTCTTGGTCTATTTGGTTATACGATGTGACATACAAAGATCATATGCTGATTGTTCTGTGTACGCCGGCTCTCACGACAACTGCCTATAATTTGTTCTGGGATATGTCATTTTTTATTAAGACGGTTACAACTCCAGAGATCCTGAGTCCAGGGTTATGAATATGGTTATATTGTTGATAGTTTCTAATATTAGCATTCTTTTTTTTTATAAATGTTTCTTGGGGAAAAGTAACTACATAATCCATGCTGTTATTAGTGTGAGTAATTTATTTTAATTTTGATTTAGTCTACGACAGTTCTATTGTATTATTCTATACTGATTTTCTAAGCGCAGCTTAGATGTAGCACAAGACCGAAAGTACGGGGCACCCAGTGAGGATCGAACTTACTATTCAGTCGTAACTGTTTTAGCGAGACAAGCTTGCTAACCATTACACCACGACGAGGGGCCCCATTGTATTAATCTATATTATATGTCTGTAGTTTTATTAGAGTTTTATACTTTTTTAGTGTTTTGCTTATTGTTTGTAACTTTTTGGTGACGTATGAATTATTCTCCCAAGTACCTCGAACTTATTTTTTGTGGATGTCAGAGGTGTTTGTTTTTGTTGTTGATTGTCCATTTTTTATGCGGGGGATTTTTTAGATTTGTGATTTTGTGATTTTTCTCCTACTGGGGTTTGCTTTTGTACTTTGTATAGGTGGCATCTGAACCGTAGTATGTGGGTTTGAAATCGGGCCTTCTAATTTATTTACTATTTATGCTTGGAACCTTTCAGCCGTGTATATTCTTTTTAGAAGTTCTTGGAACTTTGGTCAGTCATTTGGTCCTAGCTGCACTAACTGTTGAATGAGTTCTCTATATTTGTCTGTTTTGATGCTATTATTTCTGCTAATTGAATTCGCCTTCTTTCTGAACTACATTGGTATAGGCATTGCCTTTCATATATGAATACACTATTTTCCTTGAATTATATCTTCTTCTTTTCTCTTTAACATACATACATTGGTATATATATATATATATATATATATGATACATATATATATATATATATATATATATATATATATATATACATATATATATATATATATATATATATATATATATATATATATATATATATATATATATATATATATATATATATATATATATATACTATATATATATATATATACATATATATATATATATATATATATATATATATATATATATATATACATATATATATATATATATATATATATATATATATATATATATATATATATATATATATATATATATATATATATATATATATATATATATATATATATATATATATATATACATATATATACATATATATATATATATATATATATATATATATATATATATATATATATATATATATATATATATATATATATATATATATATATATATATATATATATATATATATATATATATATATATATATATATATATATATATATATATATATATATATATATATATATATATATATATATATATATATATATATATATATATATATATATATATATATATATATATATATTATAAAAGATTTCGAGGGCTGGATAGTTTTCTCTTGGCAATTAAACGCATTTAATATCATGACTACACTCTTCCTCCATAGGATCTGGATCTTTTTTTATCACATTTCACATATGCTGGGTGTCCTCTTAAGCTCTGCTTGCGATGCCCATATTTCTGACACTTGAAATACCTCAATGGACTGGGATGTATTGTCCGATCTTCTCAATTGTAAAACCAATCTATATTTCCTTTGGAATTGATGGTTTATTAAATGTTAAGGTATATGTGCGTGTTAGAATTTGTTGATCACATCTTTTTATGGTTATCCTTCTATAGTTAGTGACCCCTTGCTTTCCTATGGCTGCATTTATTTCCCCTGGTGTAGAAAGGACAGCTCCCTATTTCTGACAACTCCCTTCAAGGTGTTAGGTCTTTCGTGTGGGTAAGCTTTACACTTTGAATTGTGGAAAGACTTCATTTTTATTATAGCGTCCACGTATTCTTATTGCATATCCACAAGTAGATTGCTACATCTCATTCTTTTTCACTGTTTGAGAATTTTCCCAGCTGGTAATTACTTTCTCGATCAAGAATGGTGACTGATTGGCCAATGGAGTTTCCTAAAGATATTCGATTATTATGAATCTCTGGAATTCCGTTCGAGTTTCTATTCTGAATCAGAGTCACAGAGATTCTTTGTGTGTGTTCATTTACATTTGATTTCTTTGTTTTTGTTTTTGTTTTTTCCATTGGTCCTCTGCTGCAGCACCCATCACGAAGTCTAATTACTATTGGTAATTTACCAAAGGGGTTAAACTCATTCGCCTTGGTTTAGACGGAGATAAATCGATCAGTATACTCGTGTCATGAAAGGGCTTTGAACCACTACTAATATTATGCTTCCGTATCCCCCCAAAATTGATGCATTAATATGAAACAGTCGTCAAAGATTCTTTTTCTTATTTGTTCAACTGACCCTCAGCCATCGCTTTCTATCACTTTTAAAATAAGGGTTGGGCGTTAGATCGTCATCTGATCAGTTTGTGAGACATTGTCAGGCTGGTCAGGTCAAGGTCTTATACAAGTGCTAAGGCTTGACCTGACCAAACGATTGATCGGATCGGACCACTCCGACCGCCCACAGTAAGGACCAAAAGAGGAGTGTTGCCTGTCAAATCACTTATTGGCCCGGACTGCTCAGCCACCAGGTTTACCGTCCTCAACCATTACGGATCGACATTTACGAAAAACAGGTGACCTTGCGTGGAGGGTGGGAGTCTTACTCCTCTGCAAAAGTGAAGTCGATATATTCTACAGATCCAATCGACAGGGAAGGAAGTTGACCTGGGGTCACTAACTTTCACCAAAGTGGAGAAGCACGCCACTGCATACTTGCATCTGTTTTTTTTTTTTTGTTGTTTTTTTAGACGTGGACGAGATTTGTGATACACGCAAAAAAACGCCCGAGGGAGCAGTTGGCCAGCCTTTTATACATCTCAGTGGAATAATGTAAGGGTCACATATCGGACAAAGGTTGTACGAGGCCACACGATAGACTAGGGTTGAGTAATCTATGAAGTCAAGCTTTGAATAAAATCTAATGTTAATTATGAAATATTCAAGTTTCGTGTTATCCTTTTGCCGGCACACTCATTTCATTACATTTGCATATAGCGTTAGGTTCTTTTTTATACAAATACCCTTCTGCCCCATTTAAGGGTTAAATAGTAGGGTAGACTAAGAGAAAGCGCTTCTTCGTAAGAATTCATGGCAATTCACAGCTAAAGACAAAAAGGACTTTTCAATGTGACATTTTAACAATATACTGGAATATAAACATATACGAGTAAATCTTGAAAAGTTCACAGACTGACCTAATTATGAAAATCTTATTAAATGACAAAATATCAGACTTTTTTTGGAATTACTTCTTGGTCGGACCGAGAAATTGTCAGCGCCTCTTATATATATATATATATATATATATATATATATATATATATACATATAAACCGTATCTCAGTTAAAAGTCGAAAAATAGTGAAAGTGAGAGAATGAAGTTGAAGGTGTGGGAAGCAAATGATTGTTTTTGATATTAACGATTATATGAACCAACACAAATTATCTGATAAAAATGACAATTTCTGTGAAGTAGTCATCTGTTCGGTCTAAACGAGAGCCGATAAAAAGATGACAATTTTTCTCATTTTACAGAAGAAATCTTCGCAATCTTTCACTGACAAACATGTTTGCCGTGCTCTCCCTGTGTCTCGTGCTGGCTGCCCAGGTAAGACCTTTCGATAAATTACGCTCGCCCTCTCCTTAGTAAAAGAAATCCTTAGTGTCGAAGATCTGTGCTGTTTTTCAAAATACTTGTTTTAATGGCGTCATTATTTATAGATCACTGCTTGAAATTTCGGAGCTCAGCTCCGTAATCATCCGGCAGATTGTTTTGAAAATATTCTTCGACAGGTAAGTGATAGGTTCTGGGACTAAACAGAAAAGATCCCTAACCCTTTATTAATTAAACGTAGGCGATCATGACTCTCCGTTCATTCTTTTCCTTTATTATCCGTAAATTGCTATGCATACTTAGGAAAGATGGGGGTACCTGTTGTCTTTTCTACGGTTCAGAATTCAGAAATGCCACACAAAGCTAGATAACTGTCCTTTTATTTAACACCCTAACCGATAGAAGAGATGGACTCATATGTTGTTTTTTTTTCACAGCAGTGTTCACCCTGTACACAGCCCTGGAGCCACTCGAGCTAGAGGGTTACAGAGTAAGAGGTACAAATTATGTGGATATATGCGGAATATAACGGTTAACATTTGACTTGAACAGGTTAAGATTGTAGTGATCGGGAAGCAGCCTCCTGGGAGTCTGTTCCACAAGGAAAGAAGCTGCTTGAAGGGCATTAGTACGAAAGTGAATGCAACAGACAACCCTGGAATTTGAACTCGACTCGCCGATTACACTTTCTGTGCTGATATCCGTTACACTACCCACACTTTCTATTATTGTAGTAAACGATTTGAAAATGATTGCGGCAAGAAAAGAGAGAAAGCAACATGAGATAAATAAAGACACGCTTCGTTCCACCGTTGTAGCAGACGTGCTGAAGAGAAAAAGTGAGATACATTTTAACGAATTGAAGGGTCTAATTTATGAGGATCGTAAAGCCTGCGACTAAATCCAAAAGTAGTTAAGATATTTCAGAACCACGGGTGCAACACTAAAACTCTAGACGATCACAGATTGGCAGCTGACCTCTCTTCGGGTGTAGCATTAACTTCCCAGTGGGGAAAAACTAGTTGGTTACTTCCAATAAAGAACCAAACTAGTTACATTCCATCACCGCCGATCAAACCCCGAATTACCGCCATTCACGATGAATGGATGTCACCTCGGGGTGGCACTGTACCTTGAGAGAATATTGGGCCTCAATCTCACACCCAACTTCAAGTGTAACACTTACGATCCATCGCTAAAGTTAAAGGTAAAATCATTGGCTCCTTGTACCGCTTCAGTAAGTACCTGACTCCTCATGCTATCCGCTACCTTTATAAGAGCCAGATTAGGCCGAAAATGGAGTACTGTTATCATATTTGGGCGGGAGTTGCGCAGTCCTCACTTTCCAACCTTAACAGAGTTCTGAAACGTATTCGAATCCTTGCTGGAGAAGAATTATTTTCCACCCTCCAACTTCTCTCTGACAGGCTGGATTTGGCAGTCCTCTCACTGCTCTATCGCTAATCACCATGGAAAGTTCTCGGACGAACTATATTGCTTGGTTCCGCCAGATCGAACCTTCACTTCTATGATCCGCCATGCAATTTACATTTTAGCAAACCACTCACATTCTTTCTATATTACACACTAACAGCTTCTTCCCACGAACCACTGATCTGTTTCCTTGATTACTACAATCATAACCTGATCAGTCTAGCTATAACCGTTATTTACCCTCCTATCCATATAAACTACACATTCATGTAACCCTCTACGTCGAGTGGCCCCGGGCCTCGTACAGGGCGAACTTTACTGTAAAAAAATCGAAATGTACTGAAACCATTTACAACGCTGAATTGGAGCATTTAACTAATGTCAGGCCCATTGTCTAACAGACTGAAAATAATTTGCCTATGACATGTGAACTGATTTTATTGTGCAAATCCATATTCACCACTACCAACGATTCTCCACCATTCAAAATGCCCTGGCGACGAGCTTGACTTTCATCGGTATATGTATGTATTTTAGTTAAACCATGGCTAGATTGCTTTCTACACCCCTTTTACCGTAATCAGTCTAACGCACCAATCTAATGAGTCGTTATATATATATATATGTGTGTGTGTGTGTGTTGGACACTCGTATACTGTCTGCTAAGGCGGCTAGTCAATCCCTATTGCAGACGGTCAGGCGCATTTGTCTTTATTCAACACCCACCTGTGGTTTATACTGTAACTATGCTAAGCAGACCTTAGTTACAGTTTCTGGGAAAGAGCCTGTTATCTAGCGTGATCAAAAATCTGAACAAGGCCAGTACGCTCAGGCTCTCGATTAAAGAGACGTGACTTCGTGCTAGCACAGCTATTGATGACACCCAAAGGTTCTGTCTACCCAATTTCACTCACAAGGCTTGGGTCAATCTGTCGTGTGGTTTTCAGGCACTTTCCAGAGATACCGCACACTGGGATCGATATATATATATATATATATATATATATATATATATATATATATATATATATATATCCCACATAATGGTAAGACATTATCTAGATGAAGGCACCATTGCCACTAATGTCTTACCATTATGTAGGAGGTATTTCTGTCACCCTCTATACGAGAAAGAGATTTGGAACTGTACGTTTAATATACGTAAGCAAATCAATGATTCTCATCCTTATTATGAAAAGCATCAATGATAAAAAATAACTTCAAACGAATGAAACCTGTAGGTCTTAAAATGGATTCATCCTACTTCGAACCTCGTGGACTGGCGCTTTGCAATCACTGAATCAAATACCATAAATTGTATCACTTGAGGACTTTCAACAATAATATGAATTAAAATAAATGGCACTCATAGAAAAAATAATAACAATCTAGTTGTTGACGTTCTACACTGCTTCGAACAAAAGGTTAAGAAGGAAACCTCCATCAATACTGGAAAGAACGATAGAATTGAGATGGATTGATTGATTTGTTATACGGCTTATCGATCCTTTGTGGTTCATGTAAAGACAAATAGAAATAAAAAAACATAATTTCCTGAAAAATTGTTTTATTCGAAAGATTTTATAAATTTCAACCAATAGTGGCACTGGACGTTCGATCAATGAATACTGAATGTTTCCTTATAAGGAAACAGCTAATATTACCATTACCATTTATAGAACGGAACAAATATTTATTTTTAAGCAATTTACTCTTCTTACTCGTATTTACCTCCCTTACCACAGTGATAGGATATAACACATGGTCGTTTTCACGCTAGGTGTCTATACGCCTACAAATTAGATAGTGACAAAATTTGTCCACCTTCCACTCTCATGCCGGCAGTGGAATCATTTCAAACTAAATTTGCTACTGCAATGCAGGAGGTGCTGCAAAATACATAAGAGAAATAAGAACAGATAATACACTTTAATACCAGAATCTCTCGATTTTAATGTAGGCTGCGCAAACGCCGACACATGAATCATGGACAAAAATACGCAGTCAATTGTCACGCTGGCGTCAGCATCCACTAAACTAATATAGTGCAACGAAGAAGGTGCTGTTAAAGGTTTCGAATCTCCGGTGCCAGACATCTCTCAAAGCTTTACCGTGAACTGCTTAAAGACAGAAACACAGTAGATACATTGAGCCTGGTCTAAGGGTTTTCTCCTTCATGGTCAACGCACTTAACTCCACGTTTGTATATTAATTACATTGTTGTGGTAGGATCCACCTAATTTGCATAGTGGAGTACCGACCATATAAATATGGTTGGTACCCGGAAGAGAGAGGGAGGAATCAAGAGATTCAACCAGAGACTCTGCCCGACTGTGACTCAGTCAACACATTCTCCAGGAACGGTCTTACCAGGAATATACAAAAGACTATATGTAAATATTGTGTACACTTTCTTGTTTCAATACATTTTGTTCTAAGTACATTTTGTGTTGCATTATTATTCCATGCATTAGTTAAGTTTCAACATACATATATTTCGCATTATACATTAAAATTTTCAAATCAGTATTTAGTTAATAATTGTGTCGGGTTTAAAGTTTATTAATACATTGCTGTAAAGATGAGGATATGTTTCTTTTTAGCTAGCAGAAAGTTATTTATTTTTATTTGCTCTAACGTAATCTACCTTGGTGCTTGCAAATCTGGAATGTGATTAAATGCAAAACAGAACGTTATTAATTATCAAATGTAAACTAAACTGCAGCCATTCCCGCATCTGATGAATATCATTTAAGAAATGTCTTTGAGAAATATCATTCAAAGAGTACAAAAATTTGAAAAATTCGTTCGTTTCACTGTTAGATCGTCGGAGTGACATACCGAGTAATTCTCTTTCATTGTATCACTCAAGGAAAATGAGGCTAGTTGGCGGTTTTCATGTCCGAGTTATATAGTTTTGTTTGTTTCTTCCCATATCATGAACAATTGCACCTCCCACCGCCACCGTACATTCTGCCAAAATTCTCCATGTCCAATCTCTGATATCATCAATCCAACGTCACCTTGGTCTTATCCTCGGTTTCCTGACATCGATGCGTCTCTTCAAGATATTGTTGCGGTGTTTCTGAGCCCTGGTAACATGACCAAAATATTGCTTTTTTTGTTTCCTTATGGTCAAGACCAGCTACCTCTCTATTCCCATCACCGCCAAGTGACTCGTTTGTTTTGTGGTCCGTCCAACTGATGTGCAGTGACCATCTATAACAAATTTTGTTCACATCAGTGGCTTTCATTGTCCAGGTTTCACAACCAAACATTGTCACCTGCCACACTAGAGTCATAATCCTTTTGTGAAGAGAGCAGTCTTTCTTCAGGTTGTTAAGAGACCTAAGTATAAACTTTGCTGCTCCTAATCGAGCCCTGATCTCAGGACTACCATTCGCTGTTTGATCTATGAGGGTTTCCAGGTACTTGAATTTCTCCACTTGAGCCAGCGTGACTCCTTAACACTGCAACACTGGTGCTAATATCCAACGATGTTGTTATCAGTACGATATCATCAGCCTAGCGAAGGTTGTCGAGATACCGGCCAGCAATGATCATTCCTATTCAAGGTAGTTCATCTTCTAACGATAGCATTGCCACTTCCGAGTAGAAGTTGAAGCACATGGATAACACAAAGCAGACCCTTCTGGATGGTAAACCATTTCGTCAGAATTTAGAAAGATGTCTACTATTTAATCCCAGTTTTTAATTTTTTTAAATCACTTCATCCCTGGGAGATAGAAGATGGCGATTGACGATGCATTTATATTTTTGAAGATTGGGGAGGAAGCAAGAAATCGAAAGAGAGTTCCACAGGTGAGAAGTGCAAGAAAAGAAACTATTAGAATAGAACTTTACAGTTACATCTAGTTAGTTTAACAGAAAAACGATGAGACTTAGTTGCCAATGTAGTAGTACACTTAAATACATGCAGTCGGGGTGCCAAAGGGAAGAGATTATTAGAACATCTACCATGAAAATATTCATAGAAAAGACAGAGGAAAGCCACGTTACGACGGTGGGGAGGGTGGCTGAAGTCGAGATGCCAGTTTAGGCCCAATAACATTGCAGACACTTCTTTGGATTTTATCGAGAAACTTTCAGAAAGCACCAGAACATATGATGGAGAAGTTGATGCATATATTAATGCGAATTGAACGTAAACTGCCCTAGCCAAAGATTGAACTTGGTTCGCACTTAGTTTGGTTTGATTGCTTTTGTTAGTCGAATATCAACCTCTATGAGTTATTTAATGCCGAAATCAAAATATTTTGAACATAGTTTTATGGCTTCAACTATATATATGTTGTACATAATTTTATACTTTCAGGGTAAACATATATTTTATAGATATATAGTTTGTAGATGATCTCTTGTAGGTGTTATATGTTTTAGTATAAACCTATTTCTTTAATATAGGACATTATGTTGACGACTTCTGTATTTCATGTTGTTTTCCTTGTAGTATTTGTCCTATAGGGACTAACTAAGTAAATTCAGTTAAAATGTTTCACTGTGAGTAAAACTTGGCTTGTTATATATGTTGGTTGATTTTCTTTCTTTAGCAAGTATGAATGGGTAAGGTATGTTTGGTCTTTGTGCAGTTGAGCCAACGTTACCTCATCCTTTCTCGGTTTTCTGGCGTAAATTCGCAGTTAGGTCACCTGTAGCTACCTATTAGTAATACCTTTAGACACACGCATACAAAGTAATTAAAATAATAAAGAACTTCGGCTGAATTCCAAGCATTAAGACCATGGTGAAAATCTTGAAATTCATCAAACACTTTGGTGTTCCTAGGTTCAATCCCGGACAGTTTTCCCAGGAAGAACCATTTTCCCCCCAAAGAAAATTATTATTAGCTGTGCGAAAATATTTCCAGCGTATATTTTTGGGGGTTTTTGTAATATAACAAACGAACAAACCTTGGTTTCTGTTGTGTGTTCGGTTTCTCGAATCGATTTGAAGTCCCTTAGACTTCTCTGTGTAGCATAGATTTACAACGCTTGGCTTTGCTAGTGTGGATTCTATAGAAAGTATTTTTTATGGAGTTAAGTTACTAGAACCAAACCCAAATGGTTTTGAATTCAGAGTTGTCCTTCTCCTATACTGGTAACCAACCAAGGCTAGAGAGCCCAATCTGTTCTACGCGAATACCCCTACGTTAATAATTCCTCTAGTTCTAATTTAAAAAATGAACAGCTTTTTCACTTAATAAAGTCAGGGAAATTCCTCAAAATTCCTGTTTTTAATAAATATCCATAAAAAAAAACAGAAAATGAATGTATAAATACAAGACATGTTATTCACAGAAGAATAATCTTTACTCAGTTTGAATTTAGTTTGCTTGATTTCTTCTTACAGAACTACAAATACATCAAATCGTTTGAGAGAAAGGCCGAGTAGAGCCTTGCTTAACTTCTGCGTTAATCTTGTTTGAATGTATTAAAAAGTAATTGCGGATATATCGGTCTACTAGGCTTACAACCACGTCACGTTGAAACATTGCTTCCCATACGATCACCGAAATTAAGCAACGTCGAGCCTGGTTAATACCTGGATCGGTGACTATTTGAGAATAGTAGGTGCAATAAGCTTGGAATCGGAGAGCCGAGTTCCAGTTCCTATTGGGTTCATTATATTCACTAACGCGCAAACCCCCCTGGGAAAGGTATGAATTCACCATTTCGCCCTCCCCAGCTTTGGGTTAATTAGTAAGACTTATATCACTAAACCATCATTATCTCAAAAAAAATTCTTACAATCTAAAGATATTTTTCTGGCTCTAAATAACCTGCAAAGGGTTGATAACCCGTAAAAACAAATCAATCATATTGGTCTATTGACTTCTATTCTTTCCTGCTTCTCCGACAGGCTTTCACTGCCAGTGCCTCTTGTGATATGAAGAACCGCTTCCCTGGCACATGCCCTCCCAACCACTGTTGTGCCATGGCAGGATTCCCTGCCATTGGAGTCTTCTGTAGACCTCTACCACGGGTCGGGGAAAAGTGCGCCACACGGAACATACCATTTATCTGTCCTTGTGCTTCAGGTCTGACTTGTCAGGTGAAAGTCAGGCCAGATGGATCCAAATCTATGTATGGCAAATGTGCTTAAATTTGCAAGACTGCGATGATCGAAATGTATTATATAAAGAAAATATTTTAAAATTAAAAACATTTGGTTTATAAGCATTTGTCTGTTCTATTTGTTTTATTTTCGCGTGGTCGGATTACTTGCCGATGAAATTGTAAAAGATTTAATCTTTCAGAGCCACTGTGCGTTTTATTTGCACGCATTGCACATGGTTTTTTCTTTCTGTATTAGTTTCTCGCAACATCAAATAAAAGCGACGCCCTGGTCAGTTTCATGTTTAATTCAGTCACGACAGAAGCCCTTTAACCCATTAGGGTCGTAGGGATAAGCACGTGTACTAGAACCATGTTTTTTTTTTTGAGTTCAGAGTATTCCTTCTCCTAGATTGGCCACTAGCTGTTACACCACGTACACATCCTCAAAATTGACACATTGACAGCGTTAAGTAACATTTTAACAAATAACAACTTTTAGAAGATATTTTAAAAAGTTTTATAACCCGCTTTTATTCATTCCAGAGCTTGTTTTCTCTAAAAATTAAAATAAATGAATAAAATAAAAAGGTATCCTGGAATATGTTTTCAGAAAACGGATCGGCATAACCAACTATTACACTAACTCCTATGGGAATACTCCCATAGTGATTTACTAAGAGCGGCTTAGATGTGGCACAAAGCCGAAAGTACGGGACCCCGGTGAGGAACGAACTCACTACTCAGTCGTAACTGATCTAGCAAGACAAGCTTTCTAACCATTACACCACGTCGAGGTGCCCGTGTATAAACTCCTTGTAGAGTCTTTTATGTGTTTCCATTCAGATTAGTATAGGCATCTTGGGTGTTATACTTTCTTTCGTCCTACTCTGTAAACTTTGTGGAATTTTCAACCTAAATTTCAATCTACATTACTGTTTACCGATCAAAAAAAACTTTAAGGTCTTTTAAAATTGACCCTTTATTTAATCTAATGACGTAGACTTATTCTCATACCACTAGGATATCTTGACTAGTATTATTTTTGGTACTATTCACTTATTGCTCACCCTGCTTCCACTGAGTCCAAGTACACACTGCCAGGATCAAGGATTGCACTCACAATTACGATATCACCAAATTCACAAAGTAAGGCTTTAATCTACTCGGCTATTTTCCATGAGACAATCCTGAGTATCAAATATGGAGCCTTAAACTTAGTCTGAATGCCAATGAAACCGCTATTGCAAATCAAGCTTGACTGTCTTCATTAAGGTTTCTCTTTTCTACAACTGCTTCCGTTAAAGTCTTGCTACCATTTATCTTTCTTTATTAACGGTTTCACTATCATACCTATTTCTATGCTAGGCCTCCCAACGGGGTCCTCATAGCCTAGTATATGTGCTGATTCTTTCAAACATTTATCTCTAGTGCTATTCTCTATTCAGTATTTTACTTCATTCCACAGGTGTTGATGACTACTCTTCCCCCTCCATACATGATCAGCCAAAATATTAAACACTACTTATTAATTAGATTGTTTATTTACAAGAATAATTTTAAATTTACAGCATTCTAAAAACGAATTAGAACTAATGCAATATATATAACTTTTACCAATTTATAAATAAATAAATATGAAAACAATTTTTGTTGATCAATTTATAGTAAATTATTAAAATATGTGAACCAACTATAAGCAAACTTTTATTTACCAATTTATAAAGTTGGAATCAGTTGGCAATTAGCCAATGTTTTGCGAACTATACCAGTAAATAATATAATAAATAAATAGTGTAAATAAACACTCTAATAAATAAATAGTGTTTATTATTTTTGTAGTCAATTCTCAAGAACAAAGAAAATGTTTAAATTATGTTTCATTGGTATAGGTTTTATTACAATTTTAATCATCGCTTTTAAAATCTATAAACACTGTCGAAGAGTATATGTAGTGTAAAAAAAGAAGAAAATCGGTTTCATAGGTAAATCAGTTTTATTGTGGGCACGTTTCTTCATGTTTACCCATAAAACAATTAAATGTCTTACCAATGTTTAAAAGTGGTCAAAAACAGATGATGTGGCAACTAACGCAACCAAAAAGTAGTAGCAGGTTTGTGTGGTGGCCCAGGTCATCTGAGATTATTCTAGTGAAAATTAGTACTCGATTACTGATTGATGATGGCCAACTTGTACAGACTTGACTTTGACATGCCGTAACAGCTGTTCACTGCCAGGTTATAAATAATAGTATTTTTACTACAGGTTTCACGATGAATGAAGAGCGTAACGTCTGTAGGGTATAGATTTTAGCTTGAGAGTTTATGCTTTTCACAATGGGAATTTGTCTGAAATTATAAGAAAAGGGTTCACCTGCGCTGTGACTACGCAACTTCATGTATACAAGATGTAAGTATTTATATAAAACACAATACGGGGGAAACCACTTGGATATTGATATTTTTCGTTTTACTTTCTTATTCACGTTCTGCTGTCAGTGAAAGAAAAGTCTCAAAACAAAACAAAAAAAAATTCGCTTGTTTCGAGAATTCTCGTAGTCAATGTTTGGATATTTTATATCAGTAATTTATCATAAAACAGAATAGATCACTAGAATGATCGACGAGTGCTTGTGTCAGTGTGCGTATTTTGACAAATCGGTGGATATATCTGGTTACTAAATTAGACATTTTAGCTGCTCTTTTGACCAGAGCTATCAATAACAGCAGACAAGCCTTTTATCAGTCTGATAGCGCTTGCACACCTACCAACTCTGTAAAAGCCATGTGACCTTAATGCACCAGAAAACTAAATCGAAGTGCCAAATAAATGTCTATCGATATCATCTTTCTTTACTGAGGAAATTCATGTCAGAGATAGTAACAACAGTTTAAGTCTGTCCGCTTATCGATCGATATATTTCAGTCTGCTATTTTGATTGGTTCATAGTAATCTATATTTAGCTATTTATCTATATATCTGGCTGTATGATATGGACGCTGATAGTGTAATATCGGCGCGGAAAGTGAATTCAGGGTGTCGAGTTCAAATCCTACTCGATTCTATTTCGTTCATATGGCACTAATACCCTTGGAAAATGTATGAATCCATCTTCCTCCAGATATACCACATATACCCGTGTATAAGTCAACTTCATGTATAGTGAGACCCCTAAATTTTTTACATGAATTTTAACCCTCCCAGAAAAAATTCACTTGTGTATAGTGCAACCTGTTACCGAAAATGTATGATTCTGAACCTCTTCCAAATAAATTACTTGAGTATAGTACGACGACCCCCTATTTTTTGCTTAAAAATCGCACTATACTCTATTAAATACGGTAGGTTAAATAACAGGACAGACTGGGCTTTTAACCAGTTTAGGAGAAGGAAAACTGAGTGCAAAACCAGCCTGAGAGGGATAGGTTTCGTCAGGCTATCTTGTCAAATATACTACCTCTACGGCTATAGTCCTTACGACCCTATTGAGTTACGCGGACTCGTAACATAAACAACTAGACGTATCCATTTGGTACACCGATAATTCTGCATATCTGTGAAGAAAATGTATATTTTTACAAAATTTGATTGGGTATAATCACATAGTGAAAGACACGAGCAAAATTCAGCTAAAAAGGCTTGTCAGGTTACTATCTTAGTTATCCACCATTATGTAAGAGGCACTGAAAAAAAAAAACACTATAAAAGAAGTCCAATACACGTTATACACATCGCTGTCAGTACTCGCTGCTTAACTATGCTCATATCCACTGTTTGGTCTACGTAAATTTTCAGCAAGCGTCAATGAAAATCAATATGACGCACCTGTTTCGCCCGCTCATTTACAAACTATCAGTCAGTCAGTTATGTTCCATGCGTGATACACGCTTAGCCGATCATGTATCTTTCGATACATGACTGACAAGGAAGATTTTTTGCCGCGGTAGGTTAGCATTTCTTTCTGCGGCCATGAAAGGCTATAGAACCAGGTCTGCCCTGCTATTTATATAGATGGGGGCAGAAGTAAAGGGTTCATTCCTTTTCCAAGGGTATTCCAAGTGGAGGTAATGGATTCGACTGGAATTCGAACTCGGCTCTTCGATTCCTCAGTCCGAGCCGGTATCTATTACTCCATCGTATTGGCTAGAAAGTCCAACGTTTACTACCATAGACAACATCCGCCATAGACATCTTGGCTAACATAAAATGGGACGTACTGTTTTTAATCGATCAGTGTAGAATTTTTCTGTTTCCCTAAAACGGGATATCTAATGTCCTTGTTGATAAATGTCTCAGGGCAACAGGTGGTTTTTATCCAAAGTTTCTTATCTGGAGCCCTCAAAACGCTGTCATGTTAGACAAAATTCTTTAACCAAAATGTCATTTCAAATTAGAGGTTTAACTAATCGAGTTTTCGGAGTTGACTTTTTGAGTGATAACAGGACTCATAAATACGAAATAAGAGGGTAAGTCAAAAATTGTCCGTACTTTCTCCATAATATCTTTAGATATCTTACACTGCCTTCTGTTCATGCGTGTTTAAAGTCGGTACTATTGTCACATGACCGAATTTTGCGCTTGATCGCGCCAGTTTTCTTCCTGCTGTTAGTTGTAACATGGCCGCTCCGCTAGAAGTGTGCACCAAAGAAGAACAAAGAGCAGTGATTTGATTTCTCTTGTCGGAAGTGATGTCAGTGGCTGCAATTCATCGTTTTAACACAATACGGCGACAGAAATGTATATGAGTGAGCCAAGAAGTTTAAAAGTGCCCGAACAAGCGTGATGCAGGAAGAACGACCAGGACGCTCATCAACCTCCACCACTGACAAGATGATTCAGCAAGCTCGGGAGATGGTAATCGCGAACCAACGAGTAATCATCAATTATTTTCTTTTATAAGGTTTTCCCAACATTCACTTCGTTTCCCTCTACTTGACCCATGAGTATCAGATTCTCCAGGCCCTCCTTCCTCATTATGTGTCCCAGAAACTTCAGCTGACTCTTTCTGAAAAAAAGAAATCGTCTTGGACAGCACGTGAACCTAAACTGTCTGCATTCTTCTGTAGTTGTGGGACGTTAATTCTTGCTAGATAAAATAGATACTAGTGTGGAAATGTTTTGCCGTATCTGTCTTCCTGTTGTCTATGTTTTTGAAAGCGAAACCCCAAGCCCATTCTTGGCGGTGGGGACCCCACCACCAACTCTCAGTTCCTTGAAACTGAAAAGCTCGGTGACATATAAAGTCAGCCTCTACAATCCACTATCTGACCATGAGAATGAAAGTCGGCAAAAGTGAAAGCTAGCTACCATGTGCATTAGAATTCTATGCCGCATCCGCTATACTGGAAAACCAAATTTGTTCTTTAGTATAGAACAATGGGACTTATACTAAGTTAAAACTTAATGTAATGGAAGGCATAAACATAAAATCCCATTCCCATCCATTGATAAGTATGTCTACAACTGTCAACTCAGACTTGTCAGCTTTTTTTTTCTTTTCTGTATGTGTGTGTATGTAATAGGAGTAGGTAGACTTCCCTGCCATCCGGTCAATAGTCCTCCCCCTTCTCTTGGACAAGTGTAGAGGCTCAAACCTTGTTTCTTGTTTAGGAAGGGGTTCCCGGATCTCTCTCTCTTCTATCTCTCTGTCATCTGTACTGGAGGCTGCCGTGTTTCTCCCGTGATGTGTGCAATCTGTAGCAATGACTCTTCATTCTGAGGGTACACTGTTGACAGTTTTCTAGTTGCTGTTTCCGACTGATAGTTAAGAGCTCTAACTCGTGCGTAGCGTCTTGAGTGGCCTCTCTGATCAACAGTTGTATAATACGGAGGTGTCTGTGGTGCCATGTCGCGCAGGGATAGGTGTCCCTGCATTCATCTACGGTGGGCAACCCTGAGACCACATTATGTTACAGGCTGCGCCAATTTCCGTCTGCCCATGTCGTGGTCGATCACCGTCTGCTTCTACTTCAGGCTTTCTTTTTCTTTTTTTGGCTACCGCAATTACACATCATGAAAACTAACAACGATCCTAAAAGAAATCCTAAACCAGCTCTTAAAAAAATCACCTAAATCCTTTAACATTTCATTTTCTAACATACGTGGCATTAGAACCAACTTCTGCAATGTTGAATCTTTCCTTATTGCGAACTTCCCGGATATACTGGCTCTTTGTGAGTCAACCATGACTCTTCTATCTCCTCCTCTGACCTCTCGATCCCCGGCTACCTTCCACTCCTTAGAAAAGACTCTCAAACCCATATGCATGGCCTTGGTGTTTACGTCAAGGACCATCTCCCGCTGGCAAGAGAGCTGTCTCTTGAATCTCCAGACCATTTGTATATGTATCTGCGACTATCCCTTCTCAATGCTGTAAGCTACTTCTTCCTTTATCGATCTACATCCTCCCAAGATTGTGGTATACTCGAATGCATTTCTAACAGCATTGACAAGGCTCTCTCTCACCATCCGTTTGCTCGTGTTTGGCGATTTTAACAGCCATCATACCAAGTGGCTTAATAACGCTACTACTGACCTTGCAAGTATGCCAACCCTTATTTTTTCAATTTCTCAATCCCTCACGCAAACCCCACACGTTTTCTCTACAATCTGGATAGTAAGGCTTCTATTCTCGATCTATGTTTTACCTCCATCCCCGCGCCACGCAGCTCTGCCCTCTTGGCAACTCCGATCACGCTGTAGTGACTGTGTTAGAGAGAAACACACCTATTATATAGTTAATAGACTCTCCCACCCAATAATAAGTAGGAGTAGTAAGAGTAACGAGTCACTCAGTCAGTCAGTGAGTCGATGTCGGACGACAGTTAGTCGAATACGAAAGTATCAACGATCACAACAAGATTTCTCTGCGCACTACTTATTATATCAAGTTCCTAACGTTTTGTACGTCGAACCTATTTTAGGACCGACTTAGTACAAATACAAGCCTCCACTGCGAAATAACCCCACAACAATATTTGGCGATGAAGATTCGAATTCATACAGTGAAAAAAAAATTGTCTCACCATAACAATATTTGGCGACGAGGGATTCGGATTCATACGTTGGAATAAAAAAAATCGCTCGCCATAACAATTTTTGGCGACGAAATTCGTACTCATACGGTGGAAAAAAAATTTCGCTCACCACAATAATTTCGGTGACAAAATCTCGGATTCACAATTAAAAAAAAAAAAAAAGTTTTTCGCAAGCCAAGACGTCAACCGAGTAACGAAAAAATCTGTCGCGTTCTCAACTGAGAAAAGTAATATTTTTTTCCCGATAATACAGTTTGCTCAAATAGGTCACGAATTGCAAATTCGTAGGACCCCCCCACCTCCACATCTACAGTATTTAGGCATTGTGTAAACTTTTGGCGAAGATGGAATGCAAAAATATATTCCGGGAATTCTTTAAGTTCCAGTCGGAACAACAGATGACAATATTAGAGCAACAGAAAACATTCCAGATGCAACTACAGGAGGAAACTTTTAATAGACAAATGCAATTTCAACAAAAAAAAAAAAATGGAACAGATGCATAGGGAATTTCAAAACAAAATTCTGGAAATAACTGAGAAGAGGAAAGAGAAAAATCTACAAAATGATTCTTTCCCAGAGAATACAATATGGAATTCAATTGAAATATTCATGTACAGTCCAGATGAAGAGAACTTTTGAGGGGTATTATAAAAAATATACGGACCTGTATAACGAGGACTGCCACTCGTGGTCTGAAGGAAAGAAGGTTAGGCTTCTTTTAAGCAAATTAGGAACTGTTGAGCATAACAAATTGGTAAACTACATTTTACCGAAAAAAAAAATAGCGAATTGACATTTACCGAGGCGGTAAATATATTAAGTGAATTATTGAGTAAAAAGACATCTTTGTTTCACAAGAGGTGGAAATGTTTGAATCTGATGAAAGATGACGAACAAGACTATATAACGTACGCAGCCAATGTGAACAAGCATTGTGAAGTCAAGCTGGCAGAGTTAAGCGCAGACAATTTTAAGTGCTTGGTGTTTGTTCAAGGGCTGGTATCGGGAAGAGATGCAGAGTTGAGAAAATTAGTACTGGCAAAATTGGAAAGCGATCCAAGTCTTACGATACAGAAGTTGGCAGAAGACTGCACAAGATATGTTAGCGTAAAGAAAGATTAAAAAATGATAGAACAGTCTGGCGTTTCGCATGTAAGGAAAATACGCTACAAAGAAGTAAGTCAGTCTACCAAAAAAAATTCTAAAATTGCGGATTATCACGCCAAAAGTGAAATACCAGAGAAAAATAAACAAAAACTTCCGAAGCCATGTTTGCTTGCGGTGAACTACACTGGTACAGATATTGCAATTTCAGGAATAAAAAATGTTTCAACTGTAAAAGAGTGGGTCATAAAAGCTCGCACTGCAGGTCAAAAAATAAAGACAATAAAATAAGAAAATTAAAGTCCAACGAGGTGAACGATGGAATAACCAGAAAATTTGTTACCGTCGAAATAACTAATAAAAAAATAAAAATGCAACTGAACACTGGTTCCGACCTATCTATCATAAATTTGCATACGTGGAAGAAGTTGGGGAAACCAACTTTAATGAAGACAAAGAAAATCGCGAGGTGAGTGACGGGAGAAAAAATACAATTTATTAGGGAATTTGTTACAAACGTCACGTTAAATAAAAAAACGCGAAAACCTAAACTATTTGTCATAGACAATACCACGAACTTACTTGGTACGAATTGGATAACAGAATTACAATTATGGGATCTACCGATTAATTCTTTCTGTTACAAGGTAGAAAGTTCAAACACCGAAGCCCAAAAACTAGTAAAGAAACTTAAGGAAACATTTCATACTGTTTTTTTCTCCAGGGTTGGGAACGTGTACCAAGATGGAGGCAAAATTCCAGCTAAAAGAAAACGCTCAGGCGGTATTAAAAAAGAAAAGGAATGTGCCGTTTGCCTCAATTGAACAGATAGATAAAGAATTGGACAGATTAGAGAAAACCGGTGTACT
The DNA here is from genome assembly GCA_903632075.3 of Acanthosepion pharaonis. Classification (NCBI taxonomy): domain Eukaryota; kingdom Metazoa; phylum Mollusca; class Cephalopoda; order Sepiida; family Sepiidae; genus Acanthosepion; species Acanthosepion pharaonis. The sequence goes on along the minus strand of CAHIKZ030003869.1, from coordinate 22,834 downwards.
TAAAAAAGTTGAATATAGTGAATGGGTAACACCGACGATATACGTGAAAAAAAAGCTCCAGAAAGCAAAGATGAAGCCGACACCGAAAAAAACTGGGGAGCGAGTTACCCGCAGACAAGGACATGCAGTATTATTAAATGATTTAAGTCAACTGAAGTCACCACAGAAAACGATTTTGTGCTTCTTAAAAGCACAAGATCAACAAAAGGAAAGCTAGAGGCTGAACAAATAGAACCACAAGAAGAACCTACAGAAACTGTGACCCCATCCTGAAGAAGCTCAAAGCGGAAGGTTGTTTCTGGTAACACTATGGAGATACCAAAAATAGAAAAGCGCCACGCAGCTCTGCCCTCTTGGCAACTCCGATCACGCTGTAGTGACTGTGTTAGAGAGAAACACACCTATTATATAGTTAATAGACTCTCCCACCCAATAATAAGTAGGAGTAGTAAGAGTAACGAGTCACTCAGTCAGTCAGTGAGTCGATGTCGGACGACAGTTAGTCGAATACGAAAGTATCAGCGACCACAACAAGATTTCTCTGCGCACTACTTATTATATCAAGTTCCTAACGTTTTGTACGTCGAACCTATTTTAAAACAGACTTAGTACAAATACAAACCTCCAATGCGAAATAACTCCACAACAGTCTGTCAACAACTCCTTCTCCCCCCCCCCGCAATGAACCTCCTTCCGGGATTTCATTCGTGACGTCCCTTGGGACGTTGTCTTCACGTTCCCCGTTCAAGAATGTGCTTCCGAGGTCTCCTCCTGGGTTAAAGCTGGAATCGGGGTTTTCATCCCGTCTAGGAAATATATGGTCAAATCGCGCTCCTCCCATTGATTCTCCGCTGCTTGCTCAGCTGCCATTGCCTATATGAATCACTTTTTCCACCTTTATCGAAGCAACATGTCTGAGTGCTATAGGCGTCTCTTTGTCTCTGTTCGTAACGAGTGTAAGCGTGTCCTCAATGAAGCAAAATCTCTATATGCTGCTCGAATGAAAGAACGTATTGCATCTCACAAATTAGGCTCCAAGGATTATTAGTGTCTCTGCAAGAGTGTACTTAACAATAGCAAACCCTCTATACCTCCTTTGTTCAACTAGTTCGAGGTTCTGACCTCTTCTGCCGACAAGGCTGAATGCTTTGTTCGGAAATTCTCATTCAATTCAACACTCGACTCTTCCGGTGTACCCACACCCGATTTCCCCCTTACAACTGAGGCTCTGTTGAGCGAGTTGCACATAACCCTTCATCGGTATTGGGCATTATCTCTAATTTAGACCCCCACAAGGCTAGTGGTGGAGATGGGATACCAGCCATTGTCCTGAAGAAATGTGCGCCTGAACTGTCTCCTGCCCTCTCCAAATTATATAACTACTGCCTCAATGTTTTCCAGACTGTTGGAATACATACATTGTTCCTGCCTTTAAGAACTCTGGTGACCCTTCTGACCATTCTAATTACCGTCCTATCAGTCTCCTACTCCTCTTCGACAAAGTCTTCGAACCTTTAATCAACGCCGAAGTGGTTAAGCACCTTACATCCCATGATCTGCTCTCCGACAAGCAATATGGTTTCCGCTTTGCCCGTTCTACAACTGATGTGCTTACGACCATCACTGAAATTGTTTACCAAGCTCTTCATAATAACGGAGAAGCTCGTGCCGTGGCTCTAGATATCTCCAAATCGTTTGATAGGGTTTGGCATGCCGGCCTTCTTCGCCAGCTTCAGGGTTATGGAATTTCAGCTTGATTGTTTGACTTAATACAATCATTCCTGTCGAACCGTACATTTAAGGTCGTTCTCAACGGATTCTCCTCCAGATCGTATCCCACGAAGGTAGGTGTTCCCCAAGGCTCTATCCTATGCCCTACTCTGTTCCTCATCTTCATTAACGATCTTCCTGATGTCATAGGTTCCCAAGTAGGCATATATGCGGACGACGCTATTATTTACTCCTGCCTCAAAAACAAATCTAGTGTCGCCGACAAAACTAACCTGGCCGTTTTTCTAGAAAAGGACCTCCGATCGGTTGTGGACTGGGGCAGGAATTGGCTGGTTAATTTTAATGCCTCAAAAACAAAACTGCTCTGTATTACTTACCAGAGAGAACCATCCCTGCCTCCCATTAGAATGTCTGACGCTCAACTCCACGAGAGCACCTCTTTGCGACTCACATTGTCCGCTGACCTGAGATGAAACGAATACATTGAGTCAATAGCTTTGTCCACCGCTCGGAAAGTTGGCTCCCTGTGCCGCGTCAGAAAATTTTTCTCGCCGGAGTCGATCCTTCAAATCTACAAATCAACCATTCGCCCTTGCATGGAGTATTGCTGCCATATATGGTCTGGAGTACCTTCTAATTGTCTCAAGGTCTTTGATAAAATTCAAAGACGGATATGCAATGCAATTGGCCCTCATCTGGCATCTCGTCTGCAGCCGCTCTCTCACAGGCGTGCCGTTGCCTCCCTCTGTCTTTTTTACAAATACTTTCACGGTAACTGCTCCGATGAGCTGCTTTCGCTGTTTCCCAGACTTCATGAATTTAAGCGTTCAACTAGGCTGGCATCTCGCTCTCACTCTTTCACTGTCGAAACTTAAATGTAGCCGTCTCTTCTACTCCAACAGCTTCATGTCTCGCACTTCTCGCCCGTGGAACTCCCTCCCCATTTCTTGTTTTCCTGATAGCTATAATCCCCAACGTCAACCGACGTCTCCAGATTCCCTGATCTATCTCCTAACCTTCTCTTCATCCTTTCCTCTATCACATCTCTTTGTTCTCGCTCCAACTCTGTAAGCCCTGTAAGCTAGTGGCTTCCCGCCTTGCTTGGGGTTAAATTTTAAAATATATATATATATATATATATATATATATATATATATATATATATATATATAAGCCTTCTCCTTGTTTGTAAACTCTCTAAAACCTCATTATTGCTCACATGCTCGGTCCATGATATCCTCAGCATCCTTCTGTAGAACCACAACTCCGTTGCCTCGAGTCTCTTCTTCATCTTTGAGGAAATCGTTCAACATTTACTGCTGTAAAGAAGAACAGATGTCACGTAACAGCTCAGTATTCTTTTCTACTGGAAAGTTCATGGAATTATTTTTCTTGTAAAGTGAAGATTTAAATGCTGCTACACTAAACTAAAGTTTACAAACTTCATTTCTTGACTCAGATTCATTTGTATTATATATTCTATTTAAATGTAAGATTACCTCACTTATCTGCCGAAGAACTGCTAACGACCGTTCGATGGCGTTGACAAAGCAATATATAAAAGAGCACGAAAGCTTTCCTCTTTTCCTGCAGGACGTCATAGAGATTCAATGCGTTTTGGTATTCTCTGGGGATACCTATTGGTCCCTAGCGAAACTTACGTCGGTTTTGCATACAGCATACAAAATTCTTCCAAGCCACAGCATAAAGAACTGTTTTCAAATATAAATCTCTCGCCATCTTTCATAGGAATTTCACACCCACACATCTCTACATAAACATCTTTCACTCCTTTTGTTGGGTTTCCATTTAGTTTGCTCAGGTAATAAAGTTTGTCGATAAATGTACGTAATTCTTACTTCCTGTGGAAACTCCAATGTATCCACAATCCTATTTATAGATATTTCCTCAGCACAAACATAGCTACTATTTTAAAATTGGTTTTATGATTCCATATTCCTCATAAAAATTACGTTAACACAAAATATACAAACTGCTCGTTGGACATAAATAGTACTTTAACAAACATTTTTCTGGTTCCATTTAAAATAATACCACTTTGCAGTTAAAACTTAGAAAGAAAATTTTGACAGCTGCTAAATTCCCAACATAAAACAAAACCATTTTCTCAAGTAAGTGATATTGATTCCCCCACAAATAGAAAAATAATTAGTCTTCCGTTTTATTTTTATGTTTTAACTTTGTTCTAGCTTTCAACTCCCGTTCATTTGTCGAATTGTGATTGCACTGAAAATGGTTCATTGGCTGCTTACCTTCTCCGACTTTATGACGCTAGACTAGCATTTTGCGATAAGTTTTTTTTAAATCCTATTATCATTTGCATGCGTCTTTTCAAAGAGAAGTTTATTCTGTCCGAATCCTTTTTCTCTCTTGGAAGCTTTTAACTGATTATACATGTAAAATAAAAATAGAACAAAAAATATTTAGTCCTTTGCCTCAATATGGGATGATAGCCAACGAGCTAATTAAAAAAGAAAAACAAAAACACATCTATTTAGTGTGTACGATCCACACTATGTGGCGCACACTTGTAGTTTCGTGCCTAAGTAAGAAAGTTTCGTAAAATATCCAGTAAATATTTACCAACATTTAACATTTAGTTTCGTTTGTTTTAACAAATATCAACTTTTCCTAGGTTATTATCTGGGTCGTTTTTGATAAATAGTTGCATCTTTATATGAAATAAAGTGTTCATCTGACCGGATACGACTTCCAATTGTGCCTGGTCAGATAAATGATGAACACCTGATTTTATACAATATAATGTTCTGCAATTTTTGCGTTATGCACATGCGCACACAGATAAAAGGATAATTTTAAAAACAGTGGCTCCTACTGCTATTAACTGCAAATATGAAATTTTGTCACTTTACTGATTGATGTTACCGTCAACATCCCGACTCCAGAGTTTCGTAGACGAACTTTCCAGAAATCACTCTGTCCACTCGTCAGAGGGCATCAGAAATTGACTATTTATATTTCTCATTTGCAGTTTTCATTGGTGCAAAATGTGTGTGTGTCTGAGAGAGAGAGAGAGAGAGAAAGTGTGTGTGTGTGTGTGTGTGTGTGTGTGTGTGTGTGTGTGTGTGTGTGTGTGTGTGTGTGTGTGTGATTATTTCTGTACTTTTTCATCTATCAGTGTTCAGGTGCAGTCTTTTTTCCTTTATTAATGACAATTAGCTGATATGTATTTTCCATGGCGAGTCTAACACTGTCTATTAACGGATGTCATCTGTCATTTTGTAATATATCTTGTTCAAACGTGAACTGATTATAATCCAGCATCACTCAAAAGTACATTGTTAAATGTCATGAGAAGTTCACTCTAAGCAAGGCAGTTGCCACAGAGACGCAAGGGGTTACTGGGTGCGGAAGAGTTAGAAACAGGAATATTGGAGTGAGAACAGAGGAAGAGTAATCAGGATGACAGCAGATAGTGATTGATATTTCTTTTAAGTCTTTGAAGGGATTTCCACCAGCGAGAAGTGCACAAAAAGAAACTGTTAGCATAGAATTTACGGTTACATCTAGCCAGCTCAACTGTCCAATACTTAAATTCGAAGAATCTAGGCACCATAGCGAAAAGCTCATCAGAACAATTACCATGAAAGTATTTATAGAAAAGGCAAAGGGAAGCAACCTTACGGCGGTGGGAAAATAACTAAAGTCGAGATGCCATGTCAGGACTAATAATATTGCTGATTCTTCTTTGGGTTTTATCGATGAGCTCTAGATAGATAGGACGGGCACCAGATCATATGTGTCAGCAATATACTAAGCATAGACGAATGGTAGACTTGTATATATGTATGATAGATTCTGGAGAGAAAAAACCGTCTAGCACGACACAACAAACCTTCCTGGCAGCTGACCTAACAATGGATTCATTACATTATTTTCACTTCATATCAGTCGAGAAAGTTAGCCCAAGTAGGCTTCTATATATAAAAAACAAACAAACAATTGTACAGTTCATGGAAAAGGTACTTCAAATACTCTAACGTGTCAAAAGTTGTTTGCGAAATTTTGTGCTGAAGATGTTCCACGTTCTGCTATACAAGGTGAAAAAAATATTTTTGTTTTCTTAATTTCTTTTACGACATATCAACATTATCCATGTTATTTAATTCCAAATGGTGTCGTACAAAAGATAAGTAGATTTGGGTTTTAATTTGCACGAGTCAAAAAAGTAGATAGAGTGAAAAAATAATTATTACAAGTTTGTTAGAACTTCTCAGAAATAAGTTTTTCTTTATTTCACTTATTTTATATAACATTTTTTTCGAATGAATTATGGTAATTAATTCGAAAAAAAATGTTATAATAAAATATAAGATAGTGTAGATATCTGACAGAAAGGAAAGTAGTCAGGAACAGAAAGTAGTAGTTTTTTCAGGAATGAAGATATGAAACAATAATAAATGCCACGAACAATTTTTACACTCCCTTACCCCTCACCAAACGAAAAAATCCTGATTACTAGAAAAACTCAATAAAAAAAATCAAATATTCCTTGTCTGTCATATTCAACGAAACTTGTTTAAAGAAAGTTTGCTTACCAGATATACATTTATAGACATACATTTGGTTTTCCAATGGGGTCTCCTCTTAGTGACGTTTTGGCTTGTCTATTTTTGGAGTTTCTGAAAAATGGTCTTTTAAAAATATTTTGATGTAAAGAATGCCACACTTATTAAAAGAGAAAGTAACTTAATTAGAAGGAAAATCCTCGAAAGTGCCGCGATTGAATCTTATCAAAATATAAATCTACGTCCCGGATTTTTCCAATATCGCCATTCATGAAAGAATTACTATTTTCCCAAGCCAAGATAAATGACTACAAAAATGTTAAAAAGTTAAAACAAACTGTTATTCAAAATAAATAACACGTAAATTAATCCCAAACTAAAATAATTTTTTTAGACATTGAATTTTATCGCCATTGACTGCCTGACATTTCAGCTAATCTGATGAATATTTAAAGTACCAGATTGGCGGCAAGATCTCATCATTTTACAATTGAAATAACTAGATGTAACGATAAGTTCAATGTTAATAGTTCCTTCTCTCGCACTTCTCGCTTGTGAAACTCTTCCGGTTTCTTGCTTCCTAGTCAAGTTTGATCTTCAAAAGTTTAAATGCAATGTCAAGCGTTAATTTATGTCCCTTATTGTTCTCTTAATAGTTTTTTCTTTCATATTCTGTAATATTCAGTCACCCCTGACGTTTTAGTGGCTTTATTGCCATGCTTGAGGTGAAATTATTAAAAAAGAAAAATCTGGCATATCAAATGTATGAGAATTATTTTTATAGGGAAACGGACAGCACAAAATCCATTCTATTTTCATAGCATTGCCTAAGAAGCCAGATGCAAACGAATGAGAATTCCAACGGACAATCAACTTAATGAGCCACATAACGAAACTTATCCGAATTCTGATGAATAGAGCGCGCATCGGAAATAGGACAAGAACAGTGCGGGTTCGTCAAATACACTGGAACAAGGAACATGATATTTATGCTCTGAATGTTATCAGAAAGAACAATACAGATTCAGAATGGCATGTGCATGTGTTTTAGAGATTACGCAAAGGCGTTCGATAAAGCACGCCACAACGATCTGTTAGAACTGCTCAGCAACCTTGATATATTTGGAAAAGATATTAGAATAATCAAGAACCTATACTGACAGCAAACGGCCTGCATCAGGATAGAAAATGGCTTCAGCAGATATGCAAAAATAGAAAGGGGTGTAAGACAAGGATGTGTCTACACCTTTCCTACCAGGATTCATTATTGGCAGCCACAATCTTAACATCTTAAGGTATGCAGATGACAATATTGATAACAGACACAGAAAGAACACTTACAGAATGTAGTTAAGGAAAGCGAGAAGAAAGGATTAAACACTAACTTGAATAACACAGAATGCATGATTGTTAGCAAAAAAGATGATCCCAAAGTGCAAATTGCAAATCGGGGGTACCAAAATCAAACAAGTGTGGAAATTTAAATATCTAGAAAGTGTTTTAACAGAAGACGGAAAAAAACAACACTGAAATCCGAAGGCGTATTGGAATAGCCAAGGAAGCATTCCAAAAGCTAAGCACAGTACCGAGAAATAGGAAAGGAAGGAAAAGAGTACTAAACTGCTACGTGATATCTGTCCTCCTTTATGGCAGAGAGTGCTGGACGATATCCACAAATATGAAGAGGTGACTTGAAACAACAGAAATGTGGTTCTACAGAAGGATGATGAGGATAGTGTGGATCATAAAAGGAAAATAATCATAAAAGAGAGCTTGGAAATCACGGGCCAGATAGAGGGCAAGAAGGACAAGGGAAAACAACGCATACTTCAGTAAATTGGTAGCGGAACAGGTGTTAGGAGAAATAACAGAGAGACAAATTTTAATAAGAAGAGCTACCACAGACAGGAACTTGTGGAGAGCCATGATCACCTACGTCCTGGGGAGACACGGCGCATAAAGAATACGATGTACACCGCTCTCCCTTTAGTCATTTTATTGGTCACCAGGTAAGTCTTACAAAAGAAAACTGACAAATACTTTTGAGTTAATATCGATCTGTCGTTTTTGTTCTTATTTATGTTAAATATCTTTTAAATTTTATCATTTTGTGTATTATTTTATTGCATTATTTAATGGCATATCAACTGATGGGTTATTCAATGCTGAAACCCGATTCCCTTACAGATGCATGAGTTCGATCATAACTATTCATATTTCCGGTGTTCCACTGCATTCACTTTCTTTTAATTTGTCGATGCTTATATGATAAAATTACAATGTGTCAGTGTTTCTATGCACTCGTAATATGGTTTACTTATCAATGTTCAGGTGCAGAAAAAAAAACCCTTCATCTCAGAAAATGTAACAACTAAGATGAGAACGACAGTGCGAGCCACGTAAATAATTTCTCATCTCAAACTTGTTACTGTATGAAGCTTATTAATACGTCTTTTGAAATATCTTTGTAAATGTTTTGTTTTGAGTATATATATTACCTAAGTATATAAAAAAACCTATTGTATAAATCTGATTCTAAAAAAAGAGGAATTTTAAAGGACTCAAATATTTTAGACTGCTAGATGGGTGTGACGGTTACACACCTGGCCCAGGGTCGAATCCCTTGGTTACGGCGCCAACTGTGACGTCGCTCCTCCTGGTTCCAAGCGTGCCGCTCCAACCCCTTGGTTGGATGATCACCAGCCTCGCCTTTCCCAACTCGCTTCCAATACCTGGTTACTGAAGCAACTGTACTGATCTCCGGTCTGTCTACCCACGTTGTGTTTAGATCTTAGACAGACGGGACCAGCAGGGATTGGGGCCGATACAAGTTGAGTCCGACGGGGGTGGCAAAACACAAGTAAAAGAAAAAAAACTCACGAGACAAAAAATTACTGATAAAAAAGGGTGACAACCTTTTATATCTAATGTCCGTTACATAAAGAAAAAATTGTTCTTATTTCCCGACCCGCTTTGTGGACTATGGCACCAAGCCTCTATCATACAACTTAAAGATTTTGAGTTGTCTACTCTTCAGAATTATGTATGTCGGAGTGTGGTCTAGTTCGACACTGGGGCTAATTTCTATCGATCATTCGCAGTTGATTCTTCTCTTCGACTTGAGTTGTATTTCTTCTTCTTCGTCGACTTAGGCTGGAAGTTCTCTTGTCTTCGACTTGGGCTGGAAGGATCTCTTGTCTTCGACTTGGGCTGGAAGTATCTCTTGTCTTCGACTTGGGCTGGAAGGATCTCTTGCCGCAACTCAGCCGCAACTCTCTGTCGTCCGAGGTGATCTCTTCTCGCTGCCGTCCGGGGCTGAACTCTTCTGTCTTCGACTTGGGCTGGAAGGATTTCTTGTCTGAGGATTCTCTTGCCCGCAAAGGGGCGAGTGAATCGGGCCTGATGCCCGCGTTCAGGCTCTATCCTGCCGCGGTCCAGCGGCAACCCAGCCGCTACTCTCAACTCAACTGACCTCTGTCGACTGGGGTCCTGCCCCCATTGACGCCGCAACAAACCGGGGTGGGTCCGTCGGCGCCAGGGCCCTCTCGACAACTCCAAAAGTCGCATTATTTTTTTGACTCCCCATTATCGCCACCACTTCCACCCCCACCTCCCCACAGCGCCCCCGGTGGGGAGGTGCACACCCATCTCTCCTAGTCTCTCGCACGCCAGGTGACTGCCCCTCGACCAATGGCTCCCGATCGGGCACTTCTTTCTCTTCTTTTCCGCAGATCACGTGACCGTTTCCGACCAATGGTTCTTGATCGAGCATCCTTTCTCTTCTTTCCGCATATCACGTGACCGCTTTCGGCTAATGAGATTGTGGTTGGGCGTGGTTTACATCGTTCTTGTTTTAAAAAAAAAAATCTAATTTTGCCCTTTTGCACGTACGAAAAATGACAATCTTGGCTTTTTTCTCACCTGGGCTCTGTCAAAACAGCCCGCCGCTAATTAGATGTGACTTCAGGGAAGAATACTGGCGCTATCTGTGAACTGAGACAATCGTTTTTTCACCTCTTGTTTTTGTCAGACCCGACAGTCAGAAAATCTTAATTATCTACATTGAAAATGTCCCCACTTTGTTATCGTAGGTTTCCAATTCTTAATAGGTCAGAATCTGTATATAGTTCCACCGGTCACTCCCCTCAACCCAAAAACACTTTTTCTCTGATTAAGACCTCGCTCTCATTGTTCTTAAAATCTCCCTTACTCCAAATTGACAATGAGTCCTTCTACGCAAAAGTAGGTCAGATGTTTTGACCGATATCTGGTTTTCATCAAGCGGCCCGTTTTGATATCATGTCTTTTCCCTTTCTTTCTTCTTATTATTTCTAATTCTATTCTTCCAATTGTCTTCAAAAAACTCGGCCACATGCAGGCCAAGACATCTTTCTGACCCCCATCTCCACCACTGACCGGGTCATGCATCATCCAACTCTCTCTCTTTCTTTCTTCTTTTTCCTCCTCTTTCTTCTCTTTTTCCCCTCCTTCCTCTTCTTCCCTTAGGATCGTCTAAGTACAATCCTAGCGAACCACCTTCAACTCAATCATTTTCCGTTTTAAAAAAAATCAACAACCTGTCTAGCAAACCGAGTAAGAAAAAATCAAATCATATTTCTATGAATATTTCCAATAATGCAAGGTGCCACAATCCTCCCCTAACCGATTTGTCATTTACCCGTAAATGACACCTAAACCCAATTACATCATTTAATATGCACCATGCATTTGTCTCATGCAATTCTATTCTACTTTCTAACATGCAAGGGTAATGTTTTTTCCATTTTCTTTTGTTCTACATGCAATGAAATGTTCTTTTCATTTTCTTTTTTGTTCTACATGCAATGAAATGTTCTTTTCATTTTCTTTTGTTCTACAGGCAATGTAATTCTCTTTCATTTTCTTCTGTTCTACATGCAATGAAATGTTCTTTTCATTTTCTTCTGTTCTACATGCAATGAAATGTTCTTTTCATTTTCTTTTGTTCTACATGCAATGTAATGTTCTTTTTCATTTTCTTCTGTTCTACATGAAATGAAATGTTCTTTTCATTTTCTTTTGCTCTACATGCAATGAAATGTTCTTTTTCATTTTCTTTTGTTCTACATGCAAGGTAATGTTCTTTTCATTTTCTTCTGTTCTACATGCAAGGTAATGTGTGCGTGTGTCTGTAGGTGCAGATGTGTTCACTAGGGTTTGTTCTTCTTGGTCAATGTTTTCCTCTCTGCCGTGGGAGGTTTTCCGCCGCACGTGGTGGTCTCACGCCAGCCTCCTCCATTGGTCTTTCAGCAATTTCTTCGCCAGTCCTGTCTGAGTAAGGAACACTGCTCGGCATCTCCCTCTCGAGTTGTTGCATGCTCACTAGACTGTCGTTCGCTAATCTTCTCTTACTCTTAATCTTCCATATTATTACACCCCCGATGGCTATAACTAGGAATGTACCCATTACTATTGACCAACTTATCGCGATCTGCTCATCGTCTTCCCAAGCTACACCTTCGTCTCCCAACGCACTTAACTTATCTCTTAAGTGATCCATATCGATCTTTTCTATTGGCTTCATTAATACTGGCATCTTATTTAAGGTAACATTAGAGAATCTCTTCACTATCGGCTCCCATAATTCTGTACAATTGATTAAGCCTCTACCAATCATCTCTATGAGTGAATCTTTTTCTTCATACCTTTCTTCCATCTGGTAATAGGGGGCAAGGAGATGGACACCCCCAACCGCCGAACATCCCATGGGTAGCGTCACCAGGGATAACGGTGGCCTTATTCTAATGTCCTTGTGGACTCTCCCCACATACCCTAGACAGGCTGATATGTTTCTGTGTGGCTACTGCCCACACCCCGTCTGAAACACTGATAGCTTGTGGTAATGCCGAGTTTGTTAATACCTCTACTTGGCAGATTCTTTTGATTCCTTCCCCCCTCCCTTCAAACAATTCTAGTATGCACAGTCTGCGGTTACCAGTTTTATAGATAGGGCTCAACGAGGTACAAGTCCCCAGGGTATCATCTCTACACCTTCTAGCTTCTTCAGCTGATAGCAACATGAATTTCGTTCTCCCCGAATTTAATGCTATGTAGTCTGCTTCCACCTTGTACCTAGCTATCATTCCTGAAAGGTAACAAATTCTCTTGTTGTTATTCTTCACAACTACTTAGTCTCGCTCGACTCATCACTCAATCATTTCATAACTTTTTTTTCTAAGTTCGGCTCTTCCCTCCCCTAACTATCCTCTAGCAGACAGAATGGTCCGGTCAGGTGTGCGTGGCGCTCACTCTAAAGGTCGTACTTCATGACACCACTGGTGATCAATCAACAATGCCAATGATCTTCTTCCGTCCCTTGTGAGGTGCAGCCGCGACTCCATCCCCCCCACTCACATCTACCATAGTCAGCCAATAGGATTTTGGATGAGCCAGTGTCGTTATCTGTCGACACTAAATGCTTCTATTCTGCACAGCCCTTTTGTTCTACTGAGATTTGGGGTTCTTCTCCCTCCTGATCTCATCTTCCGAGGTGATTCCTGCTCAACCTCCACCCTTCCTTCTGTGTTTAACTCCCGTCCAGGAGGTTTTTGTCCTCTTCTTCATCCTCTGATTCTTCTTTCTGTTTAGAGTCTTCGCCTTGAATGTCTTCAATACCTCTCGACTCTATGTCTAAACTTCTCCTGTTCCTTATCCTTTCCTTAAGCTGGGAAGGGTATTCGATCCTCCTCCTCCCACTCGCTGGGTCCTTCGTCCTGTTCAGGGTGTCTCTTTTTAGAGCCTTCGACTGCTTGATTGGACCTCTTCGTCTTTTCTTCCTTTTCTTCGGACATGGGGGTGTGATGGCGATCTCACGGGGTCTTCTCTGCACTGACTCAGTCGACGACTGAACATCGCTAATCCCCGCTGAGGGTTCCAACTCTGTCACTCGGACTGCTTCGTTTATCTGGTCAAGTCGACCTATCTCCTCATCTTCTTCGGAGTCTTCCTCCGTCTCCATTCCTTCCGGTTCAACCAGAGTTACCTTCCTTTTCCTTGTCTTCTTAGGCCTCAGCTCGCTCATTTCCAGGTTAGCTATTTCAGCCTTCTTCAGATCATTGGCATGAACCCTCCTCGCTCGTCCTGCCACTTGATCCCATATTACATATGATACTGGGCCCGTCTGCTCCACTATCCGGTAGTACGGTTCCCATCTCTGGTCCAGTTTTTCCTTCTCTCTGGTGGATTTTATAGTAGACAGGGTCTCCAACCCTCAATTCTACCACCTTTCTTTCAGCATTCACCCTCTCATTTCTTTTCTTCTGGGCCCTCTTTATTCTTCTTCTGGCCTGTACGAATATCTTATGTTGCTGTTCCAGCAATAGTTGATGATGATCTTCTCCCATATACCTTCTTCGGGGCTTCAGTAGGTTATCTACAGGCAGGACCACGTCTCTGCCAAACAACAAAAAATAAGGAGAAAATCTGGAGGTTTCGTTTATCGTAAACCTCACGGCCGCCAGAGCCTGCGTCAAATACAAGTCCCAATTTCCAATGTTTTCTCTGACCAACTTGGCCAATACATCTCCCAAGGTTCTATGAAACCTTTCCACTTTAGCATTTCCCTGGGGGTGATATGGGATGTTTTTTATGTGCTCTACATTCAAACCTGTCAAAACTTCTCTCATGATGCTGTTCACATTCTCCGTGCCATTATCTGTTACCAATTGCACAGGGCACCATACCTAGGGAAGATTTCGCTTATTATCAACCCGGCCACAGTTCTGGCCTTCTTGTCTGGTACTGCAAAATGCTTCAGGCCAATTTGTTAGCCAATCGACAAAACTCACTATATAGTTGTTTCCTTGTGCAGTTTCCCCATATGGTCCTGATACATCCATACTCACTTTCCCGAAGGGAAGTTTGGTACGTCTGTCTCCTCCAAGGGTGCCATTTCCTGCCTTCTGCTCTGCGACTGGCACACTACACAACTCGAACATAGTTAGTGACTTCTCCGTACAGTTTGGGCCAAAAGTACTTTCTTCCTATGAGATCACATGTCCTATCAATTCCCATGTGACCCAACCTTTCGTGGCACTGTTCCAATATCTCTGGTCTTAAACTTTTGGGCACATACAACTTGGGTTTGACTTCTTCATCCCTTCCTGAGAGATAATACAGCCTTTCCTCTATTATGGCATACTTGGTGGTCTCTCCTGCCTTTACCTTCTCTCTCAGAGCAGCTATTTCACTGTCTGCTTGCTCCTTTTCAATTACTTCTGTTTGCTCTACTAGCTTCCTTCGTTCTTCCTCGAATCTCCACCCGATTCAGAGTTCGTAGGGGAAGTGCTCTTCCTATCTCCTCCCTCTCCTAACCTTTATAGTCTTTTGAGCTTGGTTCACCATCATAATGGGCACCAACTCAGCTGCCTCCACTACCGTTTCGCACAGGGTTACCTCGCTATCTTCTAGGCTCTTTCCTTCTACAGGGACCAACTGAAGAGGTCCTCTCCGTACCTTTTTTTCTGACATTAGCCTACCCTTTCCCGACACTGCGGTCCTAGGGAGGTAACTTTACATCTTCCTCCACCACTATGGTTATCTCTTCCTCTGGTGGGCATCCCAATGGCGTTCTCTCGCCGTTCACCACCAACACAATAGGATTAAACTCGATCTGGGCCTTCTGGCTCCGGAGCCAATCTTCTCCCAAGATTGCCTCTGTACACAGGTCGGGGGTTACGTAAAAATTTTGGGTGCTTTTCACCCTCCCAATCCTCACCAGGAGCCTCACCATCCCTTTTATCTCCAGGGGGGCTTCATCTGCCTGCGTGATCTCTATGTCCGCTTCCCGTAACCTTCTCTTCCATTTCACCCGCCTGTATGTTTCCTCTCATCAATGACACAGATGCTCCTGTGTCCACCAAAGCCCCTCATCTCTCTACCACCTATCTCTGCTCTACAGGATAGTTCTTTCTCCTGCGTTAGCGAAGAGAACACTTGAGCTTTCTTCTTCCTGGGTCCCCACCTTTGGGTTAACCCAGCCATAGGCGCCGGTAGTAATAAATCACCTTCATTTTTTTCATGAGGTGGGTTCTGCGCCCCCTGCACCTGGGCGACCCCGGCCGGACCTCTCCCGGTCTCCCATGGCCGTTTTTAAAATACAGTTTCTTTTCAGGTGTCCTGGCCTCCTGCAAAACCAGCACCTTCTTGTTGGACAGCTTGCCGCAAAGTGGCCCTGCCCGACCACATGTCCAACATTTTGCTCTTTCCCTTTTTAACTGGGTTGGCCTTGTGTGTCTATCCTCGGGGGGAACCCGTCCTCTATTCAAGCGGTTCGCCCACCCACTGGTCCAAGTTTTTATTTCTCTCCTTTTTTAACTGGGCCACCCTCCCTCTTAATTCTGGGGTGGCCCTTTGGCTTTTCCCTGGGCCGGTCTCTTGGGCTCAGCCTTCTTTTGTTAATATCGGTGGGGCACCCTTTCTCAGCCCGCACCACTTGGCCAGGTGTCCTTTCTTACCACACCTGGTGCATCTGTCCTGATTGAAGTCTGGGGCAACCCCCACTTCGTCGGACATTCCACCGCCCTGTGGTCCTCGTACCTACAGGTCCAGCAGACCAGCCCGTATCGACCCGGCGTGGGCTTATAAAGCCATGCCTGGTCGACCATGCCCTTCTATTGGGGTCCTCCTCCCATAATTCTGCCCGATCCACCTCTTCCTTAACCCTCTGATTCCACACGGGGGTTCTTCCGCCTACCCCTTCTTCCAGCCTCTTGACTTGGTATCTGCTTCTTTCCACATCTCTTCACTTTATCCCACACCCCTGGCTCTCCCTGGCCAGCTCTATCGCTGCCGACAGTCTGAGCGGTCCTTCTTTCAATACGTCGTGACGAACACGCTCGTCGCTCAGCGCCTCTACATACAGGTCCGCCAGTTGAGCCTGCATAACCGCATTATCCCTGACCACTTCGGAGAATGCCAACGACGATAGCTTCCCCGCTCGGGCCCCTTCATTCTCCCGGGGTTTCATCCCGTAGCTGTGTCAGTTTTAAAAGGGCCCTCATGGCCTCTATGGCCGTACCTTCGTCGGCGAATTCTTTTGGTCAGCAGTCTTTTATTTCTTCCCAAGACAAGCGGGGTTGATTTTCCAAGAGCCCCCTCACGAACTCAGACGCTTTTCCCCTTGTGGCATCGTATGCCAAATACAGGGTTTCTTGGTCCGAAAGCTCGTAGATGGTTCGGCTCTTCTCGAGGATTGCCAGCCAGTTTTTAAACTCCTTCCCGCTGCCATCAAATACTGGGACCCTCGGTCCACCCAACAGCTTCCTTAAATCCACTGACAACCCCCGCCCTACTTCCTCTTCACCCCCCACTGCTCTATCCGAATCATAGTCAGACATGTCTACAGAGAAAGACAGTCTATGCAGCAACAATCGAGGTTGGGAAATAAAATAAGGTGTCCTACCTTACAGACGATTCTGTCCTTTTTTTCCTTTGGTCCCGGGTCGTTCTGAGTTCTGTCTGAATTTTCAGCAACGGCGGTCGATCGTGGTCTTCTCAGGGTTGAAATCCCTCGGTCACTGCACCACGTGTGACGGTTGTCTCAGGGTTGATCCGTTGGTCACGGCCGCTCCAACCCCTTGGTTGGATGATCACCAGCCTCGCCTTTCCCAACTCGCTTCCAATACCTGGTTACTGAAGCAACTGTACTGATCTCCGGTCTGTCTACCCACGTTGTGTTTAGATCTTAGACAGACGGGACCAGCAGGGATTGGGGCCGATACAAGTTGAGTCCGACGGGGGTGGCAAAACACAAGTAAAAGAAAAAAAACTCACGAGACAAAAAATTACTGATAAAAAAAGGGTGACAACCTTTTATATCTAATGTCCGTTACATAAAGAAAAATTGTTCTTATTTCCCGACCCGCTTTGTGGACTATGGCACCAAGCCTCTATCATACAACTTAAAGATTTCGAGTTGTCTACTCTTCAGAATTATGTATGTCGGAGTGTGGTCTAGTTCGACACTGGGGCTAATTTCTATCGATCATTCGCAGTTGATTCTTCTCTTCGACTTGAGTTGTATTTCTTCTTCTTCGTCGACTTAGGCTGAAGTTCTCTTGTCTTCGACTTGGGCTGGAAGGATCTCTTGTCTTCGACTTGGGCTGGAAGTATCTCTTGTCTTCGACTTGGGCTGGAAGGATCTCTTGCCGCAACTCAGCCGCAACTCTCTGTCGTCCGAGGTGATCTCTTCTCGCTGCCGTCCGGGGCTGAACTCTTCTGTCTTCGACTTGGGCTGGAAGGATTTCTTGTCTGAGGATTCTCTTGCCCGCAAAGGGGCGAGTGAATCGGGCCTGATGCCCGCGTTCAGGCTCTATCCCTGCCCGCGGTCCAGCTGCAACCCAGCCGCTACTCTCAACTCAACTGACCTCTGTCGACTGGAGTCCTGCCCCCATTGACGCCGCAACAAACCGGGGTGGGTCCGTCGGCGCCAGGGCCCTCTCGACAACTCCAAAAAAGTCGCATTATTTTTTGACTCCCATTATCGCCACCACTTCCACCCCACCTCCCCCACAGCGCCCCCGGTGGGAGGTGCACCCATCTCTCCTAGTCTCTCGCACGCCAGGTGACCGCCCTCGACCAATGGCTCCCGATCGGGCACTTCTTTCTCTTCTTTTCCGCAGATCACGTGACCGTTTCCGACCAATGGTTCTTGATCGAGCATCCTTTCTCTTCTTTCCGCATATCACGTGACCGCTTTCGGCTAATGAGATTGTGGTTGGGCGTGGTTTACATCGTTCTTGTTTTAAAAAAAACAAAATCTAATTTTGCCCTTTTTGCACCTACGAAAAATGACAATCTTGGCTTTTTCTCACCTGGGCTCTGTCAAAACAGCCCGCCGCTAATTAGATGTGACTTCAGGGAAGAATACTGGCGCTATCTGTGAACTGAGACAATCGTTTTTTTCACCTCTTGTTTTTGTCAGACCCGACAGTCAGAAAATCTTAATTATCTACATTGAAAATGTCCCCACTTTGTTATCGTAGGTTTCCAATTCTTAATAGGTCAGAATCTGTATATAGTTCCACCGGTCACTCCCCTCAACCCAAAAACACTTTTTCTCTGATTAAGACCTCGCTCTCATTGTTCTTAAAATCTCCCCTTACTCCAAATTGACAATGAGTCCTTCTACGCAAAAGTAGGTCAGATGTTTTGACCGATATCTGGTTTTCATCAAGCGGCCCGTTTTGATATCATGTCTTTTCCCTTTCTTTCTTCTTATTATTTCTAATTCTATTCTTCCAATTGTCTTCAAAAAACTCGGCCACACGCAGGCCAAGACATCTTTCTGACCCCCATCTCCACCACTGACCGGGTCATGCATCATCCAACTCTCTCTCTTTCTTTCTTCTTTTTCCTCCTCTTTCTTCTCTTTTTCCCCTCCTTCCTCTTCTTCCCTTAGGATCGTCTAAGTACAATCTAGCGAACCACCTTCAACTCAATCATTTTCCGTTTTAAAAAAAAATCAACAACCTGTCTAGCAAACCAGTAAGAAAAATCAAATCATATTTCTATGAATATTTCCAATAATGCAAGGTGCCACATGGGTTCCAAGCCACCATTCCGAACTACTGCCACGTCGGGTGTTCCTCTAGCTTCATCCCTACCTGCCAGAATCGGTCAAGTCCGAGAAAAGTACGTAACTGGGGCGGAGGTGAATTTAGAACTTGTTTATGCCACAATATGCCACCGGTGTGCGGAAGAAGGTTAGAGACCCGATTAAAAGAGTTTTTAGTTTTAATACATAAAAAAAAATGGGGTCTACGATGTTTTCGTAGATCCAAACATATTCATAATACAGTGATTTTGACGAGCGAAATTAAATGATAAACATTGAGGATCGGCCTTCTATTTTTTTAAGCCTTGTGCCACTTTCTTTTTGCATTTGTTTAAAAAAATAAAACTTATATACTGGTTCACACTCAACCATCTTTGTTTTTTTTTTTCTTCCTCTTGCAGGCCTTTCCTCTGCTGACATCAGCTGCGATATGAAAAATCGCTACCAGGGAACTGTCCCCACAGGCAACTGCTGTGTAATAGAGATTTTACCAGTTTCTGGACCCTTCTGTCGACCCTTGCCAACGGCTGGAAAGAAATGTTCAACCGTCGAGAACACTTTCTTCTGTCCCTGTGCTAATGGGTTGACTTGTAAAGGCTAAAACAAGACCAGATGGAACAAAAGTCTATTTATGGCAAATGTACTTAAATTTGCTCTTAAAACGCAAGTGTTTTCTTTTTAAACTCAAAAACTTGGATTTTAAAAGATATTAAAACAACTGTTTTTCTTGGAGAAGTGTCTATCTATTTTTATTTCAAATGTGAACCTTTTTTCGAGCATGATGATCGCTAAATAAAGGATTTTGAAGTTATAACAGTCGAATGTAATCATTTTCTATTCTAACCCGGAACCTGAATTGTATAAAACACTTCCTATTCGACTCGGTGACCTGAACGCATCGCCCAAACTACTATTGTTCTATCTACATCGTCTACTTGCTTGTGTACCATTTTTTAAGTAGATTTCAGAGGCAGAGTTTGCCTCATCAGTCACATCCGGACTGACTGACTAAGGGCGAACATCACTTTACTGAAGTTTTATTAAAATCCAAAATGGCCGTGCTCCATTTAGCCTCGCGTCATAATAGATATATACTTGGTTGTGTAAAAAGATCCTTCGGTTATTAATAAATGTTCTACTTAATAAAACAAATGAACTTTTTCTAACCCAATAATTTTCATAAAGTATAAAAAATTGAATATCGCTTCAAACGGAAATCTGTTAGGCATGTTACTCAGTAAATCTAATAGTTATCTGCCATGAACAATTGTCATGTAATAAATAAAAATAAAGTTGCATTTGTCCGTCAAGCATAATATATTTTGGAGAATTACATTAAGATTATTTTTGAAAGTCATGAGTAGAATTACCATTGTAAAATTAGACGTGAAATTTCATGTAAAAAAAATAAAATAAAGTATTTTTGCACTGATAATGCTATCATTATTATTATAAAAATTCTAGTGTATATACTGTAGTAATTGTTTGTGGCGCTTTTATACATACCATTAGAGGAATTTCTAAAGAAATAATGAATTTTCTATTTATTAATCCGACAGATTTTATCACTTTAATGTTATTTTTATGAAAAAGCATATTATATGTGTATTTATTAAACAGTATATTTATTTATTTTCGTTTACCGGCCTGAATATTCGAGAAATCATATCAAAGGAAATATACGAAAACAATTTTTTTTTCTCTCATCTTATTAGTAAAAATTTAGATAAATTTATTAAAGAAAATATGCGCTGTCGGGAAAACGCATATTTCTCTAATAAGATTTCTTGAATATTCAAGCCAGTAGACGGAAATAAGTATACTGTTTAAGAATAAACGAGCGTCTACTCAGATATGAGTATCCACTAAAAATAACGTTTAAGTTATAAAACGTAGTATTATTAAATAAGAACAACGGCAGAAACTACGTTAATCATTGTAGCTATTATTTACCATCCCTCACTAAAATTACATATGTGAGAACTACTTAGAATTTCATAGAGAATGTGTGGTATTATGGTGACTATAGTGAGCATGGTAAGTAAAAATTGTGAATGAAACGTTATCGAATAATTAGGCCAGTAATCGCAGCTGCATTTTTAGCCTTGTGCAATATTTAATATAAAATTTAATTAATGATTATTAGTCATAATAGCTGTAATAACTTATTCTACCGCATACAAAGGTGGATAAATAAACTGATAACATGACAAGTTATTAGCTGCATTTTTATTTCATATCTGTACTGTATTATGTTCGACGTGGTGTTTAATATTTACCAATTTTGAAATATCACTTTCCTATAGACTACGAACTTATTGATGTATCCAAGTACAATTTATGTAAAAAAAAGACAATTTATGTACATAAGTACATCGAAATTCTCTCCTGTATTAAAACGAGTGTAAAGTCTTTAGTTTTTAGAAGAGTCATTAAATTAGTTGATCTTCCCATAGAAGTGTGATTTCTTTAGTGTAAGTTATGTTTTCATTGTTTTTGTTGTCGTTTAGGTAAGAAAATCCTCTTTCTACCATTAAGTTTTTCATTTACAAAGAGGGAAAATTTGGCTGGATAATATTTTCTTTGGGTTTATGCTAATCTTGTCAATTGTAATCGAAAATTCGTCTGACGCAATGGTACATTAAATCCTTTACATTTTTAACTTGAAGGAAAAGCTTACAAGAAAACTTCAGATTTCGAATAAACATTTCAAGCGACTGATTTCTATAACATATTTAATAAGTTATAGAAATCAGTCGATCTTGAAATTAGAATTTTAATAATAATAATAATAATAATAATAATAATATCTTACCACTTCCAGTTATATCTAAGACTAAATAATTTGTCAGTATTCGAAATACGAGAAAAAAAGATTATGAAAGTGATGCCCTTGTTCAGCCAAGACTTATGTGTACTGTTAGGTGTCTAATAGAATGGTGACGTTTATTTTTTGTTTATATTTAAGGAAATTTTCTTATCACTACCCCGAGCTTATGAAGACTACTAACTGTCTATATTTCTGAGATGAAGTATTATGTACACTATTTACATTATTCGGACTAAAAAATTGTTGCTGAAGATGTTGGGTTTATAATACCCAGAAATTCATACACATGGCACAGTGGATAAAGGCGTTAGTTAGATCCAGACTAAAGAGAGTACGAGTACAAACCTGGTTAAGGCCGTGGAGAACTTGAAGATAACTGACATCCATTAGACATAGCACGTGGAACTAGAACAGTCTGCCCCAGTGAGTGAAATAAACATGTTCAGTTCGACATTCCAACCACCTGAAGAAGGCCGGAGCTTACAACAGCCGAAACGCTGTAATAAATATGGCGACAAAGATGAAGACAATAGTCCGAATAATGTAAATAGTGAAAACTACTAAGTTTATTAATTTCACCTTTTTTCCCCCTTTAAATGAGTTTCTGATTTCCTTTAAGATCCCCGTTAATTGCATAATTAGAATAAATAGGACCACCACAATTATTTAGATTCCTTCTACAGGTGCGGCAAATACGCCCTCCAGTTTAAACTCACTTAGGCAAGTAATCCTGATGGTGTCTTTATCTAGATCATGCCTTGTTATGTGGTAGGCATTTCTGCCACACCCTATATGAAACATTAATAGAGTTTTAGAGACATTAAAACAAGTTTGTTGCTGATTGTACTGGATCAACTAAAAGCAGGAACAAGAAAATATTCCCATGTAAATGACGGTTTGTCATCATTTGTCGAGGTAAAAAGAAAAAAGTAATAACTTTAACATAGAGATATTTACATGTACCGCTTACTTATTAAACAGTGTATTTATTTTCACCTACCGGCTTGAATGTTCGAAAAAATCTTATTAAAGAAAAATTTTTGCACTTTTCTGCAGAATCGAACCTGTGTCAGCTACCATTTAGCTCAGTAACATTATCGATTGCTTGGGAAGAAATGATTAACAAAA
>CAHIKZ030003868.1:0-43803 GCA_903632075.3 Acanthosepion pharaonis | reverse complement strand
GGGCGGGAGAAGGAAATCAGGAATTTTTCCCGGGGGGGGGGTTTTTTTTATTTTTTTTTGGATTTTTTTTCCCTTTCCCCTTTTTTAAAATTCCTTTGGGGAAAACCCCTTTCAAAATTTTAAAAAATTTTTTCATTAAATTTCTTGGGGGGGGAAAAATTTCAACTCGAATTTTTATTCCTTGGGGGAAAGAAGAACTTTTTTTCCCTTTTAAATTTTTTTTCCCTTTTTTTTTAAAAAAAGGAAAACCCCCAAAAAATTTTTTTAAATTTTTTTTCAAGGAATTTTTAAAGGGTTTTTTTAATTTAAATTTTTTTAAAATGCTGGAGGAAAATTCACAAAATTTTTCCCCTTTTTTTTTTTTTCTTTTTTTTTTTAAGCCATTAAAAAAATCATTAAAACTTGTTCGATATTTTCATTAAATTATTGAGGAGGAAAGCGCATTTTTCATTAGAATTATTGAGGCAGCGTAGGAAGCACTGCATTCAACTCAGCGAATTGCGATTTCCAATAAAATGCGGTGGACGCAAAGTGGGTGATCACTGTATATTTCCTCTCTCCTGTATATTTACCTTTCCTTCTTTAATGTGCCATTAGGGAAAGGCAAAACCCTCATCTAAAACTTGTTCGAAATTATTTTCATTAGAATTATTGAGGCAGCGTAGGAAGCACTGCATTCAACTCAGCGAATTGCGATTTCAATAAAAATGCGGTGGACGCAAAGTGGTGATCACTGTATATTTCCTTCTCTCGGTGCTTTATATTTACCTTTCCTTCTTTAATGTGCCATTAGGAAAGGCAAAACCCTCATCTAAAACTTGTTCGAAATTATTTTTCATTAGAATTCATTGAGGCAGCGTAGGAAGCACTGCATTCAACTCAGCGAATTGCGATTTCCAATAAAAAATGCGGTGGACGCAAAGTGGGTGATCACTGTATATTTCCTTCTCTCTGTGTTTTTATATTTACCTTTCCTTCTTTAATGTGCCATTAGGGAAAGGCAAAAACCCTCATCTAAAACTTGTTCGAAATTATTTTTCATTAGAATTCATTGAGGCAGCGTAGGAAGCACTGCATTCAACTCAGCGAATTGCGATTTCCAAAAAAATGCGGTGGACGCAAAGTGGTGATCACTGTATATTTCCCTTCTCTGTGCTTTATATTTACCTTTCCTTCTTTAATGTGCCATTAGGGAAAGGCAAAACCCTCATCTAAAACTTGTTCGAAATTATTTTTCATTAGAATTCATTGAGGCAGCGTAGGAAGCACTGCATTCAACTCAGCGAATTGCGATTTCAATAAAATGCGGTGGACGCAAAGGGTGATCACTGTATATTTCCTTTCTCTCGGTGCTTTATATTTACCTTTCCTTCTTTAATGTGCCATTAGGGAAAGGCAAAAACCTCATCTAAAACTTGTTCGAAATTATTTTTCATTAGAATTCATTGAGGCAGCGTAGGAAGCACTGCATTCAACTCAGCGAATTGCGATTTCCAATAAAAATGCGGTGGACGCAAAGTGGGTGATCACTGTATATTTCCTTCTCTCTCGGTGCTTTATATTTACCTTTCCTTTTTAATGTGCCATTAGGGAAAGGCAAAACCTCATCTAAAACTTGTTCGAAATTATTTTCATTAGAATTCATTGAGGCAGCGTAGGAAGCACTGCATTCAACTCAGCGAATTGCGATTTCCAATAAAAATGCGGTGGACGCAAAGTGGTGATCACTGTATATTTCCCTTCTCTCGGTGGTTTTTATATTTACCTTTCCTTTTTAATGTGCCATTAGGGAAAGGCAAAAACCTCATCTAAAACTTGTTCGAAATTTTTTTCATTAGAATTCATTGAGGCAGCGTAGGAAGCACTGCATTCAACTCAGCGAATTGCGATTTCCAATAAAATGCGGTGGACGCAAAGTGGGTGATCACTGTATATTTCCTTCTCTCTGTGCTTTATATTTACCTTTCCCTTCTTTAATGTGCCATTAGGGAAAGGCAAAACCCTCATCTAAAACTTGTTCGAAATTATTTTTCATTAGAATTCATTGAGGCAGCGTAGGAAGCACTGCATTCAACTCAGCGAATTGCGATTTCCAATAAGAATGCGGTGGACGCAAAGTGGGTGATCACTGTATATTTCCCTTCTCGGTGCTTTATATTTACCTTTCCCTTCTTTAATGTGCCATTAGGGAAAGGCAAAAACCCTCATCTAAAACTTGTTCGAAATTATTTTTCATTAGAATTCATTGAGGCAGCGTAGGAAGCACTGCATTCAACTCAGCGAATTGCGATTTCCAATAAAAAATGCGGTGGACGCAAAGTGGGTGATCACTGTATATTTCCCTTCTCTCGGTGCTTTATATTTACCTTCCTTTAATGTGCCATTAGGGAAAGGCAAAACCCTCATCTAAAACTTGTTCGAAATTATTTTTTTCATTAGAATTATTGAGGCAGCGTAGGAAGCACTGCATTCAACTCAGCGAATTGCGATTTCCACTAAAAATGCGGTGGACGCAAAGTGGTGATCACTGTATATTTCCTTCTCTCGGTGCTTTATATTTACCTTTCCTTTCTTTAATGTGCCATTAGGGAAAGGCAAAACCCTCATCTAAAACTTGTTCGAAATTATTTTTCATTAGAATTCATTGAGGCAGCGTAGGAAGCACTGCATTCAACTCAGCGAATTGCGATTTCCAATAAAAATGCGGTGGACGCAAAGTGGGTGATCACTGTATATTTCCTTCTCTCGGTGCTTTATATTTACCTTTCCTTCTTTAATGTGCCATTAGGGAAAGGCAAAACCCCTCATCTAAAACTTGTTCGAAATTATTTTCATTAGAATTCATTGAGGCAGCGTAGGAAGCACTGCATTCAACTCAGCGAATTGCGATTTCCAATAAAAATGCGGTGGACGCAAAGTGGGTGATCACTGTATATTTCCTTCTCTCGGTGCTTTATATTTACCTTTCCTTCTTTAATGTGCCATTAGGGAAAGGCAAAACCCTCATCAAAACTTGTTCGAAATTATTTTTTCATTAGAATTCATTGAGGCAGCGTAGGAAGCACTGCATTCAACTCAGCGAATTGCGATTTCCAATAAAATGCGGTGGACGCAAAGTGGGTGATCACTGTATATTTCCTTCTCTCGGTGCTTTATATTTACCTTTCCCTTTTAATGTGCCATTAGGGAAAGGCAAAAACCCTCATCTAAAACTTGTTCGAAATTATTTTTCATTAGAATTCATTGAGGCAGCGTAGGAAGCACTGCATTCAACTCAGCGAATTGCGATTTCCAATAAAATGCGGTGGACGCAAAGTGGGTGATCACTGTATATTTCCTTCTCTGTGCTTTATATTTACCTTTCCTTCTTTAATGTGCCATTAGGGAAAGGCAAAACCTCATCTAAAACTTGTTCGAAATTATTTTCATTAGAATTCATTGAGGCAGCGTAGGAAGCACTGCATTCAACTCAGCGAATTGCGATTTCCAATAAAAATGCGGTGGACGCAAAGTGGGTGATCACTGTATATTTCCTTCTCTCGGTGCTTTATATTTACCTTTCCTTCTTTAATGTGCCATTAGGGAAAGGCAAAACCCCTCATCTAAAACTTGTTCGAAATTATTTTTCATTAGAATTCATTGAGGCAGCGTAGGAAGCACTGCATTCAACTCAGCGAATTGCGATTTCCAATAAAAATGCGGTGGACGCAAAGTGGGTGATCACTGTATATTTCCTTCTCTCGGTGTTTTATTTTACCTTTCCTTCTTTAATGTGCCATTAGGGAAAGGCAAAACCCTCATCTAAAACTTGTTCGAAATTATTTTTCATTAGAATTCATTGAGGCAGCGTAGGAAGCACTGCATTCAACTCAGCGAATTGCGATTTCCAATAAAAATGCGGTGGACGCAAAGTGGGTGATCACTGTATATTTCCTCTCTCTCGTGCTTTATATTTACCTTTTCCTTCTTTAATGTGCCATTAGGGAAAGGCAAAACCCTCATCTAAAACTTGTTCGAAATTATTTTTTTCATTAGAATTCATTGAGGCAGCGTAGGAAGCACTGCATTCAACTCAGCGAATTGCGATTTCCAATAAAAATGCGGTGGACGCAAAGTGGGTGATCACTGTATATTTCCTTCTCTCTGTGTTTTATATTTTTACCTTTCCTTTTTTAATGTGCCATTAGGGAAAGGCAAAACCCTCATCTAAAACTTGTTCGAAATTATTTTTCATTAGAATTCATTGAGGCAGCGTAGGAAGCACTGCATTCAACTCAGCGAATTGCGATTTCCAATAAAAATGCGGTGGACGCAAAGTGGTGATCACTGTATATTTCCTTCTCGGTGCTTTATATTTACCTTTACCTTCTTTAATGTGCCATTTCATCTAAAACTTGTTCCATTAGAAAAGGGCAAAAGCCCTCATCTAAAAAATGCGGTGGACTTGTTCGAAATTATTTTCATTAGAATTACATTGAGGCAGCGTAGGAAAACAAATTGCATTCAACTCAGCGAATTGCGATTTCCAATAAAATGCGGTGGACGCAAAGTGGGTGATCACTGTATATTTCCTTCTCTCGGTGCTTTATATTTACCTTTCCTTCTTTTTAATGTGCCATTAGGGAAAGGCAAAACCCTCATCTAAAACTTGTTCGAAATTATTTTTCATTAGAATTCATTGAGGCAGCGTAGGAAGCACTGCATTCAACTCAGCGAATTGCGATTTCCAATAAAAATGCGGTGGACGCAAAGTGGGTGATCACTGTATATTTCCTTCTCTCGGTGCTTTATATTTACCTTTCCTTCTTTAATGTGCCATTAGGGAAAGGCAAAACCTCATCTAAAACTTGTTCGAAATTATTTTCATTAGAATTCATTGAGGCAGCGTAGGAAGCACTGCATTCAACTCAGCGAATTGCGATTTCAATAAAAATGCGGTGGACGCAAAGTGGGTGATCACTGTATATTTCCTTCTCGGTGCTTTATATTTACCTTTCCTTTCTTTAATGTGCCATTAGGGAAAGGCAAAAACCTCATCTAAAACTTGTTCGAAATTATTTTCATTAGAATTCATTGAGGCAGCGTAGGAAGCACTGCATTCAACTCAGCGAATTGCGATTTCAAATAAAATGCGGTGGACGCAAAGTGGGTGATCACTGTATATTTCCCTTCTCTGGTGCTTTATATTTACCTTTCCTTTTTTAATGTGCCATTAGGGAAAGGCAAAACCCTCATCTAAAACTTGTTCGAAATTATTTTTCATTAGAATTCATTGAAGCAGCGTAGGAAGCACTGCATTCAACTCAGCGAATTGCGATTTCCAATAAAATGCGGTGGACGCAAAGTGGGTGATCACTGTATATTTCCTTCTCTCGGTGCTTTATATTTACCTTTCCTTCTTTAATGTGCCATTAGGGAAAGGCAAACCCTCATCTAAAACTTGTTCGAAATTATTTTTCATTAGAATTCATTGAGGCAGCGTAGGAAGCACTGCATTCAACTCAGCGAATTGCGATTTCCAATAAAAATGCGGTGGACGCAAAGTGGGATCACTGTATATTTCCTTCTCTCGGTGTTTTATATTTACCTTTCCTTCTTTAATGTGCCATTAGGGAAAGGCAAAACCCCTCATCTAAAACTTGTTCGAAATTATTTTTCATTAGAATTCATTGAGGCAGCGTAGGAAGCACTGCATTCAACTCAGCGAATTGCGATTTCCAATAAAAATGCGGTGGACGCAAAGTGGGTGATCACTGTATATTTCCTTCTCGGTGCTTTATATTTACCTTTCCTTTTTTAATGCCATTAGGGAAAGGCAAAACCCCCATCTAAAACTTGTTCGAAATTATTTTTCATTAGAATTCATTGAGGCAGCGTAGGAAGCACTGCATTCAACTCAGCGAATTGCGATTTCCAATAAAAATGCGGTGGACGCAAAGTGGGTGATCACTGTATATTTCCTTCTCTCTGTGTGCTTTTATTTACCTTTCCTTTTTTAATGTGCCATTAGGGAAAGGCAAAACCCTCATCTAAAACTTGTTCGAAATTATTTTTCATTAGAATTCATTGAGGCAGCGTAGGAAGCACTGCATTCAACTCAGCGAATTGCGATTTCCAATAAAAATGCGGTGGACGCAAAGTGGTGATCACTGTATATTTCCTTCTCTCGGTGCTTTATATTTACCTTTCCTTCTTTAATGTGCCATTAGGGAAAGGCAAAACCCTCATCTAAAACTTGTTCGAAATTATTTTTCATTAGAATTCATTGAGGCAGCGTAGGAAGCACTGCATTCAACTCAGCGAATTGCGATTTCAATAAAATGCGGTGGACGCAAAGTGGGTGATCACTGTATATTTCCTTCTCTCGGTGCTTTATATTTACCTTTCCTTCTTTAATGTGCCATTAGGGAAAGGCAAAACCCTCATCTAAAACTTGTTCGAAATTATTTTTCATTAGAATTCATTGAGGCAGCGTAGGAAGCACTGCATTCAACTCAGCGAATTGCGATTTCCAATAAAATGCGGTGGACGCAAAGTGGGTGATCACTGTATATTTCCTTCTCTCGGTGCTTTATATTTACCTTTCCTTTTTTAATGTGCCATTAGGGAAAGGCAAAACCCTCATCTAAAACTTGTTCGAAATTATTTTTCATTAGAATTCATTGAGGCAGCGTAGGAAGCACTGCATTCAACTCAGCGAATTGCGATTTCCAATAAAAATGCGGTGGACGCAAAGTGGTGATCACTGTATATTTCCTCTCTCGGTGTTTTATATTTACCTTTCCTTCTTTAATGTGCCATTAGGGAAAGGCAAAACCCCTCATCTAAAACTTGTTCGAAATTATTTTTCATTAGAATTCATTGAGGCAGCGTAGGAAGCACTGCATTCAACTCAGCGAATTGCGATTTCCAATAAAAATGCGGTGGACGCAAAGTGGGTGATCACTGTATATTTCCTTCTCTCGGTGCTTTATATTTACCTTTCCTTCTTTAATGTGCCATTAGGGAAAGGCAAAACCCTCATCTAAAACTTGTTCGAAATTATTTTTCATTAGAATTCATTGAGGCAGCGTAGGAAAGCACTGCATTCAACTCAGCGAATTGCGATTTCCAATAAAATGCGGTGGACGCAAAGTGGGTGATCACTGTATATTTCCTTCTCTCGGTGTTTATATTTACCTTTCCTTTCTTTAATGTGCCATTAGGAAAGGCAAACCCTCATCTAAAACTTGTTCGAAATTATTTTCATTAGAATTCATTGAGGCAGCGTAGAAGCACTGCATTCAACTCAGCGAATTGCGATTTCCAATAAAAATGTGGACGCAAAGTGGGTGATCACTGTATATTTCCTTCTCTCATATATTTATATTTACCTTTCCTTAATTAATGTGCCATTAGGAAAAGGCAAAACCCTCATCTAAAACTTGTTCGAAATTATTTTTCATTAGAATTCATTGAGGCAGCGTAAACTCAGCGAATTGCGATTTCCAATAAAAATGCGGTGGACGCAAAGTGGTGATCACTGTATATTTCCTTCTCTCGGTGTTTTATATTTTACCTTTCCTTCTTTAATGTGCCATTAGGGAAAGGCAAAACCCTCATCTAAAACTTGTTCGAAATTATTTTTCATTAGAATTCATTGAGGCAGCGTAGGAAGCACTGCATTCAACTCAGCGAATTGCGATTTCAATAAAAATGCGGTGGACGCAAAGTGGGTGATCACTGTATATTTCCTCTCTCGGTGCTTTATATTTACCTTTCCTTCTTTAATGTGCCATTAGGGAAAGGCAAAACCCTCATCTAAAACTTGTTCGAAATTATTTTTCATTAGAATTCATTGAGGCAGCGTAGGAAGCACTGCATTCAACTCAGCGAATTGCAATTTCCAATAAAATGCGGTGGACGCAAAGTGGGTGATCACTATATATTTCCCTTCTCTCGGTGCTTTATATTTACCTTTCCCTTCTTTAATGTGCCATTAGGGAAAGGCAAAACCCTCATCTAAAACTTGATCGAAATTATTTTTCATTAGAATTCATTGAGGCAGCGTAGGAAGCACTGCATTCAACTCAGCGAATTGCGATTTCCAATAAAAATGCGGTGGACGCAAAGTGGGTGATCACTGTATATTTCCCTTCTCTCGGTGCTTTTATATTTACCTTTCCTTTCTTTAATGTGCCATTAGGGAAAGGCAAAACCTCATCTAAAACTTGTTCGAAATTATTTTTCATTAGAATTCATTGAGGCAGCGTAGGAAGCACTGCATTCAACTCAGCGAATTGCGATTTCCAATAAAAATGCGGTGGACGCAAAGTGGGTGATCACTGTATATTTCCTTTCTCTCGGTGCTTTATATTTACCTTTCCTTCTTTAATGTGCCATTAGGGAAAGGCAAAACCCTCATCTAAAACTTGTTCGAAATTATTTTTCATTAGAATTCATTGAGGCAGCGTAGGAAGCACTGCATTCAACTCAGCGAATTGCGATTTCAATAAAAATGCGGTGGACGCAAAGTGGGTGATCACTGTATATTTCCTTCTCTCGGTGTTTTATATTTACCTTTCCTTTTTTTAATGTGCCATTAGGGAAAGGCAAAACCCTCATCTAAAACTTGTTCGAAATTATTTTCATTAGAATTCATTGAGGCAGCGTAGGAAGCACTGCATTCAACTCAGCGAATTGCGATTTCCAATAAAATGCGGTGGACGCAAAGTGGGTGATCACTGTATATTTCCTTCTCTCGGTGCTTTATATTTACCTTTCCTTTTTTAATGTGCCATTAGGGAAAGGCAAAACCTCATCTAAAACTTGTTCGAAATTATTTTTCATTAGAATTCATTGAGGCAGCGTAGGAAGCACTGCATTCAACTCAGCGAATTGCGATTTCCAATAAAAATGGGTGGACGCAAAGTGGGTGATCACTGTATATTTCCTTCTCTCGGTGCTTTATATTTACCTTTCCTTTTTAATGTGCCATTAGGGAAAGGCAAAACCCTCATCTAAAACTTGTTCGAAATTATTTTTCATTAGAATTCATTGAGGCAGCGTAGGAAGCACTGCATTCAACTCAGCGAATTGCGATTTCCAATAAAAATGCGGTGGACGCAAAGTGGTGATCACTGTATATTTCCTTCTCTCGGTGCTTTATATTTACCTTTCCTTCTTTAATGTGCCATTAGGGAAAGGCAAAACCCTCTAAAAAACTTGTTCGAAATTATTTTTCATTAGAATTCATTGAGGCAGCGTAGGAAGCACTGCATTCAACTCAGCGAATTGCGATTTCCAATAAAATGCGGTGGACGCAAAGTGGGTGATCACTGTATATTTCCTTCTCTCGGTGTTTTATATTTACCTTTCCTTCTTTAATGTGCCATTAGGGAAAGGCAAAACCCTCATCTAAAACTTGTTCGAAATTATTTTTCATTAGAATTCATTGAGGCAGCGTAGGAAGCACTGCATTCAACTCAGCGAATTGCGATTTCAATAAAATGCGGTGGACGCAAAGTGGGTGATCACTGTATATTTCCTTCTCGGTGCTTTATATTTACCTTTCCCTCTTTATGTGCCATTAGGGAAAGGCAAAAAAACCCTCATCTAAAACTTGTTCGAAATTATTTTTCATTAGAATTCATTGAGGCAGCGTAGGAAGCACTGCATTCAACTCAGCGAATTGCGATTTCCAATAAAATGCGGTGGACGCAAAGTGGGTGATCACTGTATATTTCCTTCTCTCGGTGCTTTATATTTACCTTTCCTTCTTTAATGTGCCATTAGGGAAAGGCAAAACCCCTCATCTAAAACTTGTTCGAAATTATTTTTCATTAGAATTCATTGAGGCAGCGTAGGAAGCACTGCATTCAACTCAGCGAATTGCGATTTCCAATAAAAATGCGGTGGACGCAAAGTGGGTGATCACTGTATATTTCCTTCTCTCGGTGCTTTATATTTACCTTTCCTTTTTTAATGTGCCATTAGGGAAAGGCAAAACCCTCATCTAAAACTTGTTCGAAATTATTTTTCATTAGAATTCATTGAGGCAGCGTAGGAAGCACTGCATTCAACTCAGCGAATTGCGATTTCCAATAAAAATGCGGTGGACGCAAAGTGGGTGATCACTGTATATTTCCTTCTCTCGGTGCTTTATATTTACCTTTCCTTCTTTAATGTGCCATTAGGGAAAGGCAAAACCTCATCTAAAACTTGTTCGAAATTATTTTTCATTAGAATTATTGAGGCAGCGTAGGAAGCACTGCATTCAACTCAGCGAATTGCGATTTCCAATAAAAATGCGGTGGACGCAAAGTGGGTGATCACTGTATATTTCCTTCTCTCGGTGTTTATATTTACCTTTCCTTCTTTAATGTGCCATTAGGGAAAGGCAAAACCCTCATCTAAAACTTGTTCGAAATTATTTTTCATTAGAATTCATTGAGGCAGCGTAGGAAGCACTGCATTCAACTCAGCGAATTGCGATTTCCAATAAAAATGCGGTGGACGCAAAGTGGGTGATCACTGTATATTTCCTTCTCTCGGTGCTTTTTATATTTACCTTTCCCTTCTTTAATGTGCCATTAGGGAAAGGCAAAGCCTCTTCTAAAACTTGTTCGAAATTATTTTTCATTAGAATTCATTGAGGCAGCGTAGGAAGCACTGCATTCAACTCAGCGAATTGCGATTTCCAATAAAAATGCGGTGGACGCAAAGTGGGTGATCACTGTATATTTCCTTTCTCTCGGTGCTTTATATTTACCTTTCCCTTCTTTAATGTGCCATTAGGGAAAGGCAAAACCCTCATCTAAAACTTGTTCGAAATTATTTTCATTAGAATTCATTGAGGCAGCGTAGGAAGCACTGCATTCAACTCAGCGAATTGCGATTTCCAATAAAAATGCGGTGGACGCAAAGTGGGTGATCACTGTATATTTCCTTTCTCTCGTTTTTATATTTACCTTTCCTTCTTTAATGTGCCTTTAGGGAAAGGCAAAACCCTCATCTAAAACTTGTTCGAAATTATTTTTCATTAGAATTCATTGAGGCAGCGTAGGAAGCACTGCATTCAACTCAGCGAATTGCGATTTCCAATAAAAATGCGGTGGACGCAAAGTGGTGATCACTGTATATTTCCTTCTCTCGGTGCTTTTATATTTACCTTTCCTTTCTTTAATGTGCCATTAGGGAAAGGCAAAACCTCATCTAAAACTTGTTCGAAATTATTTTTCATTAGAATTCATTGAGGCAGCGTAGGAAGCACTGCATTCAACTCAGCGAATTGCGATTTCCAATAAAAATGCGGTGGACGCAAAGTGGGTGATCACTGTATATTTCCTTCTCTCGGTGCTTTTATATTTACCTTTCCTTCTTTAATGTGCCATTAGGGAAAGGCAAAACCCCTCATCTAAAACTTGTTCGAAATTATTTTTCATTAGAATTCATTGAGGCAGCGTAGGAAGCACTGCATTCAACTCAGCGAATTGCGATTTCCAATAAAAATGCGGTGGACGCAAAGTGGGTGATCACTGTATATTTCCTTTCTCGGTGCTTTATATTTACCTTTCCTTCTTTAATGTGCCATTAGGGAAAGGCAAAACCTCATCTAAAACTTGTTCGAAATTATTTTTCATTAGAATTCATTGAGGCAGCGTAGGAAGCACTGCATTCAACTCAGCGAATTGCGATTTCCAATAAAAATGCGGTGGGGACGCAAAGTGGGTGATCACTGTATATTTCCTTCTTCTCGGTGCTTTATATTTACCTTTCCTTCTTTAATGTGCCATTAGGGAAAGGCAAAACCCTCATCTAAAACTTGTTCGAAATTATTTTCATTAGAATTCATTGAGGCAGCGTAGGAAGCACTGCATTCAACTCAGCGAATTGCGATTTCCAATAAAAATGCGGTGGACGCAAAGTGGGTGATCACTGTATATTTCCTTCTCTCGGTGCTTTTATATTTACCTTTCCCTTCTTTAATGTGCCATTAGGGAAAGGCAAAACCCATCTAAAACTTGTTCGAAATTATTTTTCATTAGAATTCATTGAGGCAGCGTAGGAAGCACTGCATTCAACTCAGCGAATTGCGATTTCCAATAAAAATGCGGTGGACGCAAAGTGGGTGATCACTGTATATTTCCTTCTCGGTGTTTATATTTACCTTTCCCTTCTTTAATGTGCCATTAGGGAAAGGCAAAACCCCTCATCTAAAACTTGTTCGAAATTATTTTTCATTAGAATTCATTGAGGCAGCGTAGGAAGCACTGCATTCAACTCAGCGAATTGCGATTTCCACTAAAAATGCGGTGGACGCAAAGTGGGTGATCACTGTATATTTCCTTCTCTCGGTGCTTTATATTTACCTTTCCTTCTTTAATGTGCCATTAGGGAAAGGCAAAACCTCATCTAAAACTTGTTCGAAATTATTTTTCATTAGAATTCATTGAGGCAGCGTAGGAAGCACTGCATTCAACTCAGCGAATTGCGATTTCCAATAAAATGCGGTGGACGCAAAGTGGTGATCACTGTATATTTCCTTCTCTCGGTGTTTTATATTTACCTTTCCTTCTTTAATGTGCCATTAGGGAAAGGCAAAACCCTCATCTAAAACTTGTTCGAAATTATTTTTCATTAGAATTCATTGAGGCAGCGTAGGAAGCACTGCATTCAACTCAGCGAATTGCGATTTCCAATAAAAATGCGGTGGACGCAAAGTGGTGATCACTGTATATTTCCTTCTTCTCGGTGTTTTATATTTACCTTTCCTTTCTTTAATGTGCCATTAGGAAAGGCAAAACCTCATCTAAAACTTGTTCGAAATTATTTTTCATTAGAATTCATTGAGGCAGCGTAGGAAGCACTGCATTCAACTCAGCGAATTGCGATTTCAACAAAAATGCGGTGGACGCAAAGTGGTGATCACTGTATATTTCCTTCTCTCGGTGTTTTATATTTACCTTCCCTTTTTAATGTGCCATTAGGGAAAGGCAAAACCTCATCTAAAACTTGTTCGAAATTATTTTTCATTAGAATTCATTGAGGCAGCGTAGGAAGCACTGCATTCAACTCAGCGAATTGCGATTTCCAATAAAAAATGCGGTGGACGCAAAGTGGGTGATCACTGTATATTTCCTTTCTCTGTGTTTATATTTACCTTTCCCTTCTTTAATGTGCCATTAGGGAAAGGCAAAACCTCATCTAAAACTTGTTCGAAATTATTTTTCATTAGAATTCATTGAGGCAGCGTAGGAAGCACTGCATTCAACTCAGCGAATTGCGATTTCAATAAAAATGCGGTGGACGCAAAGTGGGTGATCACTGTATATTTCCTTCTCGGTGCTTTATATTTACCTTTCCTTCTTTAATGTGCCATTAGGGAAAGGCAAAACCCTCATCTAAAACTTGTTCGAAATTATTTTTCATTAGAATTCATTGAGGCAGCGTAGGAAGCACTGCATTCAACTCAGCGAATTGCGATTTCAAATAAAATGCGGTGGACGCAAAGTGGGTGATCACTGTATATTTCCTTCTCTCGGTGCTTTTATATTTACCTTTCCCTTCTTTAATGTGCCATTAGGGAAAGGCAAAACCCTCATCTAAAACTTGTTCGAAATTATTTTTTCATTAGAATTCATTGAGGCAGCGTAGGAAGCACTGCATTCAACTCAGCGAATTGCGATTTCCAATAAAAAATGCGGTGGACGCAAAGTGGGTGATCACTGTATATTTCCTTCTCTCGGTGCTTTATATTTACCTTTCCTTCTTTAATGTGCCATTAGGGAAAGGCAAAACCTCATCTAAAACTTGTTCGAAATTATTTTTCATTAGAATTCATTGAGGCAGCGTAGGAAGCACTGCATTCAACTCAGCGAATTGCGATTTCCAATAAAATGCGGTGGACGCAAAGGGTGATCACTGTATATTTCCTCTCTCTTTAAAGTTTATATTTACCTTTCCTTCTTTTTAATGTGCCATTAGGGAAAAAAGGCAAAACCCTCATCTAAAACTTGTTCGAAATTATTTTTCATTAGAATTCATTGAGGCAGCGTAGGAAGCACTGCATTCAACTTCAACCAGCGAATTGCGATTTCAATAAAATGCGGTGGACGCAAAGTGGGTGATCACTGTATATTTCCTTCTCTCGGTGTTTTATATTTACCTTTCCTTCTTTAATGTGCCATTAGGGAAAGGCAAAACCCCTCATCTAAAACTTGTTCGAAATTATTTTTCATTAGAATTCATTGAGGCAGCGTAGGAAGCACTGCATTCAACTCAGCGAATTGCGATTTCAAAAAATGCGGTGGACGCAAAGTGGGTGATCACTGTATATTTCCTTCTCTCGGTGCTTTTTATATTTACCTTTCCTTCTTTAATGTGCCATTAGGGAAAGGCAAAACCCTCATCTAAAACTTGTTCGAAATTATTTTTCATTAGAATTCATTGAGGCAGCGTAGGAAGCACTGCATTCAACTCAGCGAATTGCGATTTCCAAAAAAATGGTGGACGCAAAGTGGGTGATCACTGTATATTTCCCTTCTCGGTGTGATATATTTACCTTTCCTTTTTTTTAATGTGCCATTAGGGAAAGGCAAAACCCTCATCTAAAACTTGTTCGAAATTATTTTTCATTAGAATTATTGAGGCAGCGTAGGAAGCACTGCATTCAACTCAGCGAATTGCGATTTCCAATAAAAAATGCGGTGGACGCAAAGTGGGTGATCACTGTATATTTCCCTTCTCGGTGCTTTATATTTACCTTTCCTTCTTTAATGTGCCATTAGGAAAGGCAAAACCCTCATCTAAAAACTTGTTCGAAATTATTTTTCATTAGAATTCATTGAGGCAGCGTAGGAAGCACTGCATTCAACTCAGCGAATTGCGATTTCAATAAAAAATGCGGTGGACGCAAAGTGGGTGATCACTGTATTTTTCCTTCTCTCGGTTAATGTTTATATTTACCTTCCTTTTAATGTGCCATTAGGGAAAGGCAAAACCTCATCTAAAACTTGTTCGAAATTATTTTCATTAGAATTCATTGAGGCAGCGTAGGAAGCACTGCATTCAACTCAGCGAATTGCGATTTCCAAAAAAATGCGGTGGACGCAAAGTGGGTGATCACTGTATATTTCCTTCTCTCGGTGCTTTATATTTACCTTTCCCCTTCTTTAATGTGCCATTAGGGAAAGGCAAAACCTCATCTAAAACTTGTTCGAAATTATTTTTCATTAGAATTCATTGAGGCAGCGTAGGAAGCACTGCATTCAACTCAGCGAATTGCGATTTCCAATAAAAAATGCGGTGGACGCAAAGTGGATCACTGTATATTTCCTCTCTCGGTGCTTTATATTTACCTTTCCTTCTTTAATGTGCCATTAGGGAAAGGCAAAACCTCATCTAAACTTGTTCGAAATTATTTTTCATTAGAATTCATTGAGGCAGCGTAGGAAGCACTGCATTCAACTCAGAAGAATTGCGATTTCAATAAAATGCGGTGGACGCAAAGTGGGTGATCACTGTATATTTCCTCTCTTCAATTTACCTTCCTTCTTAATGTGCCATTAGGAAAGGCAAAACCCTCATCTAAAACTTGTTCGAAATTATTTTCATTAGAATTCATTGAGGCAGCGTAGGAAGCACTGCATTCAACTCAGCGAATTGGTGATTTCCAATAAAAATGCGGTGGACGCAAAGTGGTGATCACTGTATATTTCCTTCTCTTTTGTGTTTTATTTTACCTTCCTTCTTTTAATAAAAGCCATTAGGGGAAAGGCAAACCCTCATCTAAAACTTGTTCGAAATTATTTTCATTAGAATTATTGAGGCAGCGTAGGGAAGCACTGCATTCAACTCAGCGAATTGCGATTTAATAAAAATGCGGTGACGCAAAGTGGGTGATCACTGTATATTTCCTCTTGGTGCTTTATATTTACCTTTC
The DNA here is from genome assembly GCA_903632075.3 of Acanthosepion pharaonis. Lineage (NCBI taxonomy): Eukaryota > Metazoa > Mollusca > Cephalopoda > Sepiida > Sepiidae > Acanthosepion > Acanthosepion pharaonis. Next base: position 27,881 of record CAHIKZ030003868.1, on the reverse strand, counting down.
CTCTTTAATGTGCCATTAGGGAAAGGCAAACCCCATCTAAAACTTGTTCGAAATTATTTTCATTAGAATTCATTGAGGCAGCGTAGGAAGCACTGCATTCAACTCAGCGAATTGCGATTTTAAATAAAATGCGGTGGACGCAAAGTGGGTGATCACTGTATATTTCCTCTTCGGTAAAGCTTTATATTTACCTTCCTTCTTAATGTGCCATTAGGGAAAGGCAAAACCCTCATCTAAAACTGTTCGAAATTATTTTCATTATTGATTGCATTAACTGCATTCAACTCAGCGAATTGCGATTTCAATAAAATGCGGTGGACGCAAAGTGGTGATCACTGTATTTCCTTCTCGTTTTATATTTACCTTCCTTCCTCTCAGCCTTTCCCGGTGCTTTATTTGCCTTCTAATGTGTAGCATTGAACCTCATCTGTGTCTGTTCTTTCATAGTGTAGCATATTCTGCATTCAACTCAGCGAATCAGTGATTGTCAGGTGACGTGGTGATCACAGCCTCCTATGTTTTCCCTCTCTTAATGTGGCCAACAGGTGTTCTGTCTGCACCACTGTTCATTTCACGACTATTGAGTAGCAGTGAGCACGTATAACTCAGCGAATCAGTGATTCTCCGCCGTGAGGACGCAAAAGTAAGTGATCACTGCATATTCTCCTCCTTTTTTTCTTTAAATTTCCATTTAATGTTAGAAGGCAAATCCTCATCTCAAACTTCTGTCTTCACTGAGGAAGACTGCATTCAATCCCAAACTGCAAGGGTGATCACTCTTTCTTCGGTGCTTTATATTTCCCTTTCTAACGCCATTCTCATCTACTGAAATTTCAATCCTTCCCAAAATGATCACTGCTTCCCCCTTTCCCGTGCTTTAAATTTCATCTTTTCGAAATTTCACTGCATCAACTCAGTAGCTCTTCTCCTCTGTGCTTTAAATTTACCTTTCATCAAACATTAGAAAGAAACCTCATTTTGTTCGAAATCATTTTCATTACATCAATCACTCTCTGCTCTTCCCTTTCTAATTTTTTCATCAACTCACATTCTCTCTTGCTTTAAATTCTTTCCTTTCTCAACCAGCAATCATTTCCTATGCTTTCCTTCTTGCCACTGCATTCAACTCATGAATTGCATTTCACAAATGCGGTGACGTAAAGGGTGATCGGCCTTCTCTCTGTGTTACTTCCCTTAATGTCAACAGAGCAAACCTCATCCCACCTTTCACGCCTCATCTCACAACTCACTCTCCTTCCCATGTTCGAAACAGCACTGCATCAACTCAGCGGGCGATCATTTCTTCTGCTTTGAATTTCCCTTCTTAAACCTCATCTGTTCGAAATTTCAGAATGCATTCAACTCAGCAACAGTGATTTCAAAATGATCGAAGTGGGTGATCACTGCCTCTCTTCCTCTGCTTTCATTTGCCTTCCTTTCAATAAAGGCATAATCCCTCATCTGTCTGAACTCTTCTCCTCATCTGTGTCTCTGTCTGCATTAACTTCCTTTTAATGTTAGAAAGCAAGTTCATCCAAATCTTTGAGCCTGGAAATTTCTAATGTGCCAAACCTCATCCTGCAACCTCAGCCTGAACAATCCTTCAGCCTTTCCTTTTAATGCAGCATAACCTCATCTGTTCGAAAATTTCTTTCACGCACTGCATCCTGGTGATCACTGTGCTTTGCCTTCCTTCACTCTCAATCCCTTCCTGGTGCCTTCCTTCTGTGCCAAACTCTGTGCTTTAGATCTTTTCGCTTCCCCACTCATCCAACTCCTGCAAGTGATCACTGTGCTCAGGTCAGGTGATCACTGCATTTCCGGTGCTTTACTTAATGCTATTAGCAGCCCCCATCCTGTCTCAACTCCTTCCTGCGCCCACTTCCTTTCACGTGCTTACATTTACCTTCCCCATCGTGCCAGGAAAGGCGAAATCCCCATCCAAACTCTCACTTCCTCCCGGCGTTTTTCAGCCTTTCTATCGACAGCCCTCTTCCAGGCCATTTCATCTCCCCCAGCACAATCCCAACTCTATCAAACCTCTAATGTTAGCAGCACTGATCCAAACTTGTTCGAAATCAATCCTTCCTTCTACCTTTCACGCCAATCCTGGTGAATTGCATTTCAAGGTCAGGTGACGCAAGCGGCGATCACTGCCTCCCGGCGCCTTCCCCACGTGCCATCCTTCTGTTTCACCTCTACCTCAGCAACCCTCATCTGGGGCTCCATCTGAAATCCTCGGTGCTCTTTCCTTTCTAATGTGCCATCTCACTTCTGTATATTTGTCTTTCCTTATCACTGCATTCAACTCCTGGCAAGATCACTGGCATTTCTTCCTCGGTGCTTTATATTTGCCTTCCCTTTCTTATCGAATCATCTGTGTCCTGTCTTCATCCTCCTGCGCTTCCCACGTCTCACTCTGCTTCCTTCTAATGGAAACTCTCAACTCTGTTTAAATTCTGTTTTCCCTTTCTAATAGTAACCATCTCATTCGGAAATTACCATTAGACTCAACTCCTTCCTTCTTAATAAACTCTGGTGCTCTTTCTATCAAAATCTTTCGAAATTTCAACTCAGCAACAGACTTCCACAACAGGTGGGTGATCACTGAGCCTCTGCCACCTCCCACTCAGCAAATCAGCCACTGCATTCAATCCCTCCACAGGACGCAGCAAGTGATCACTTCTCCTTCTCCTCGGTGCTTTATTTGCTCTCCCTTCTACAAAAGGCAAACCTCCATTGCGCCCGGAACTCTGTGCTTTAAATTCTCTCTTTAATACAGTGATCACCCACTTTTACGTCCACCGCATTTTTATTGGAAATCGCAATTGCTGAGTTGAATGCAGTGCCTTTACGCTGCCTCAATGAATTCTAATGAAAAATAATTTCGAACAAGTTTTAGATGAGGGTTTTGCCTTTCCTAATGGCACATTAAAGAAGGGAAAGGTAAATATAAAGCACTGTGAGAAGGGAAATATACAGTGATCACCCACTTTTGCGTCCACCGCATTTTTATTGGAAATCGCAATTGCTGAGTTGAATGCAGTGCCCCTACGCCGCCTCCTCAATGAATTCTAATGAAAAATAATTTCGAACAAGTTTTAGATGAGGGTTTTGCCTTTCCCTAATGGCACATTAAAGAAGGGAAAGGTAAATATAAAGCACAGAGAGAAGGGAAATATACAGTGATCACCCACTTTGCGTCCACCGCATTTTTATTGGAAATCGCAATTCGCTGAGTTGAATGCAGTGCATCCTACGCTGCCTCAATTAATTCTGATGAAAAATAATTTCGAACAAGTTTTAGATGAGGGTTTTGCCTTTCCCTAATGGCACATTAAAGAAGGGAAAGGTAAATATAAAGCACAGAGAGAAGGGAAATATACAGTGATCACCCACTTTGCGTCCACCGCATTTTTAGTGGAAATCGCAATTTGCTGAGTTGAATGCAGTGCTTCCTCCGCTGCCTCAATGAATTCTAATGAAAAATAATTTCGAACAAGTTTTAGATGAGGGTTTTGCCTTTCCCTAATGGCACATTAAAGAAGGGAAAGGTAAATATAAAGCACAGAGAGAAGGGAAATATACAGTGATCACCCACTTTGCGTCCACCGCATTTTTATTGGAAATCGCAATTCGCTGAGTTGAATGCAGTGCTTCCTACGCTGCCTCAATGAATTCTAATGAAAAATAATTTCGAACAAGTTTTAGATGAGGGTTTTGCTTTCCCTAATGGCACATTAAAGAAGGGAAAGGTAAATATAAAGCACAGAGAGAAGGGAAATATACAGTGATCACCCACTTTGCGTCCACCGCATTTTTATTGGAAATCGCAATTCGCTGAGTTGAATGCAGTGCTTCCTACGCTGCCTCAATGAATTCTAATGAAAAATAATTTCGAACAAGTTTTAGATGAGGGTTTTGCCTTTCCCTAATGGCACATTAAAGAAGGGAAAGGTAAATATAAAGCACAGAGAGAAGGGAAATATACAGTGATCACCCACTTTGCGTCCACCGCATTTTTATTGGAAATCGCAATTTGCTGAGTTGAATGCAGTGCTTCCTCCGCTGCCTCAATGAATTCTAATGAAAAATAATTTCGAACAAGTTTTAGATGAGGGTTTTGCCTTTCCCTAATGGCACATTAAAGAAGGGAAAGGTAAATATAAAGCACAGAGAGAAGGGAAATATACAGTGATCACCCACTTTGCGTCCACCGCATTTTTATTGGAAATCGCAATTCGCTGAGTTGAATGCAGTGCCTACGCTGCCTCAATGAATTCTAATGAAAAATCATTTCGAACAAGTTTTAGATGAGGGTTCTGGCCTTTCCCTAATGGCACATTAAAGAAGGGAAAGGTAAATATAAAGCACCGAGAGAAGGGAAATATACAGTGATCCCCCACTTTGCGTCCACCGCATTTTTATTGGAAATCGCAATTCGCTGAGTTGAATGCAGTGCTTCCTACGCTGCCTCAATGAATTCTAATGAAAAATAATTTCGAACAAGTTTTAGATGAGGGTTTTGCCTTTCCCTAATGGCACATTAAAGAAGGAAAGGTAAATATAAAGCACAGAGAGAAGGGAAATATACAGTGATCACCCACTTTGCGTCCACCGCATTTTTATTGGAAATCGCAATTGCTGAGTTGAATGCAGTGCCTTACGCTGCCTCAAATGAATTCTAATGAAAAATAATTTCGAACAAGTTTTAGATGAGGGTTTTGCCTTCCCTAATGGCACATTAAAGAAGGAAAAGGTAAATATAAAGCACCGAGAGAAGGGAAATATACAGTGATCACCCACTTTGCGTCCACCGCATTTTTATTGGAAATCGCAATTCGCTGAGTTGAATGCAGTGCTTCCTACGCTGCCTCAATGAATTTAATGAAAAATAATTTCGAACAAGTTTTAGATGAGGGTTTTGCCTTCCCTAATGGCACATTAAAGAAGGGAAAGGTAAATATAAAGCACAGAGAGAAGGGAAATATACAGTGATCACCCACTTTGCGTCCACCGCATTTTTATTGGAAATCGCAATTTGCTGAGTTGAATGCAGTGCTTCCTACGCTGCCTCAATGAATTCTAATGAAAAATAATTTCGAACAAGTTTTAGATGAGGGTTTTGCCTTTCCCTAATGGCACATTAAAGAAGGAAAGGTAAATATAAAGCACCGAGAGAAGGGAAATATACAGTGATCACCCACTTTGCGTCCACGCATTTTTATTGGAAATCGCAATTGCTGAGTTGAATGCAGTGCTTCCTACGCTGCCTCAATGAATTCTAATGAAAAATAATTTCGAACAAGTTTTAGATGAGGGTTTTGCCTTTCCCTAATGGCACATTAAAGAAGGGAAAGGTAAATATAAAGCACAGAGAGAAGGGAAATATACAGTGATCACCCACTTTTGCGTCCACCGCATTTTTATTGGAAATCGCAATTGCTGAGTTGAATGCAGTGCTTCCTACGCTGCCTCAATGAATTCTAATGAAAATAATTTCGAACAAGTTTTAGATGAGGGTTTTGCCTTTCCCTAATGGCACATTAAAGAAGGGAAAGGTAAATATAAAGCACAGAGAGAAGGGAAATATACAGTGATCACCCACTTTGCGTCCACCGCATTTTTATTGGAAATCGCAATTCGCTGAGTTGAATGCAGTGCTTCCTACGCTGCCTCAATGAATTCTAATGAAAAATAATTTCGAACAAGTTTTAGATGAGGGTTTTGCCTTTCCCTAATGGCACATTAAAGAAGGGAAAGGTAAATATAAAGCACAGAGAGAAGGGAAATATACAGTGATCACCCACTTTGCGTCCACCGCATTTTTATTGGAAATCGCAATTCGCTGAGTTGAATGCAGTGCTTCCTACGCTGCCTCAATGAATTCTAATGAAAAATAATTTCGAACAAGTTTTAGATGAGGGTTTTGCCTTCCCTAATGGCACATTAAAGAAGGGAAAGGTAAATATAAAGCACAGAGAGAAGGGAAATATACAGTGATCACCCACTTTGCGTCCACCGCATTTTTATTGGAAATCGCAATTCGCTGAGTTGAATGCAGTGCTTCCTACGCTGCCTCAATGAATTCTAATGAAAAATAATTTCGAACAAGTTTTAGATGAGGGTTTTGCCTTTCCCTAATGGCACATTAAAGAAGGAAAGGTAAATATAAAGCACAGAGAGAAGGGAAATATACAGTGATCACCCACTTTGCGTCCACCGCATTTTTATTGGAAATCGCAATTCGCTGAGTTGAATGCAGTGCTTCCTACGCTGCCTCAATGAATTCTAATGAAAATAATTTCGAACAAGTTTTAGATGAGGGTTTTGCCTTTCCCTAATGGCACATTAAAGAAGGGAAAGGTAAATATAAAGCACAGAGAGAAGGGAAATATACAGTGATCACCCACTTTGCGTCCACCGCAAATTTTATTGGAAATCGCAATTGAGTTGAGTTGAATGCAGTTTCCTACGCTGCCTCAATGAATTCTAATGAAAATAATTTCGAACAAGTTTTAGATGAGGGTTTTACCTTTCCCTAATGGCACATTAAAGAAGGAAAGGTAAATATAAAGCACAGAGAGAAGGGAATATACAGTGATCACCCACTTTGTCCACCGCATTTTTATTGAAATCGCAATTTGCTGAGTTGAATGCAGTGCCTTACGCTGCCTCAAATGAATTTAATGAAAAATAAATTCGAACAAGTTTTAGATGAGGGTTTTGCCTTTCCTAATGGCACATTAAAGAAGGGAAAGGTAAATATAAAGCACAGAGAGAAGGGAAATATACAGTGATCACCCACTTTGCGTCCACCGCATTTTTATTGGAAATCGCAATTTTGCTGAGTTGAATGCAGTGCCTTCCTACGCTGCCTCAATGAATTGTAATGAAAAATAATTTCGAACAAGTTTTAGATGAGGGTTTTGCCTTTCCCTAATGGCACATTAAAGAAGGGAAAAGGTAAATATAAAGCACAGAGAGAAGGGAAATATACAGTGATCACCCACTTTGCGTCCACCGCATTTTAGTGAAAATCGAAATCGCTGAGTGAAATCGCAATTTGAGTTAATGCAGTGCTTCCTACGCTGCCTCAATGAATTTAATGAAAAATAATTTCGAACAAGTTTTAGATGAGGGTTTTGCCTTTCCTAATGGCACATTAAAGAAGGGAAAGGTAAATATAAAGCACAGAGAGAAGGGAAATATACAGTGATCACCCACTTTGCGTCCACCGCATTTTTATTGGAAATCGCAATTGCTGAGTTGAATGCAGTGCTTCCTACGCTGCCTCAATGAATTCTAATGAAAAATAATTTCGAACAAGTTTTAGATGAGGGTTTTGCCTTTCCCTAATGGCACATTAAAGAAGGGAAAGGTAAATATAAAGCACAGAGAGAAGGGAAATATACAGTGATCACCCACTTTGCGTCCACCGCATTTTTATTGGAAATCGCAAATTCGAAGGGAAATATACAGTGAGTTGAATGCAGTGGAAATCCTTACGCTGCCTTGAATGAATTTAATGAAAAATGAATTTAATGAAAAAGTTTTAGATGAGGGTTTTGCCTTTCCCTAATGGCACATTAAAGAAGGGAAAGGTAAATATAAAGCACAGAGAGAAGGGAAATATACAGTGATCACCCACTTTGCGTCCACCGCATTTTTATTGGAAATCGCAATTCGCTGAGTTGAATGCAGTGCTTCCTACGCTGCCTCAATGAATTCTAATGAAAAATAATTTCGAACAAGTTTTAGATGAGGGTTTGCCTTTCCCCTAATGGCACATTAAAGAAGGAAAGGTAAATATAAAGCACAGAGAGAAGGGAAATATACAGTGATCACCCACTTTGCGTCCACCGCATTTTTAGTGGAAATCGCAATTTGCTGAGTTGAATGCAGTGCTTCCTACGCTGCCTCAATGAATTCTAATGAAAAATAATTTCGAACAAGTTTTAGATGAGGGTTTTGCCTTTCCCTAATGGCACATTAAAGAAGGGAAAGGTAAATATAAAGCACAGAGAGAAGGGAAATATACAGTGATCACCCACTTTGCGTCCACCGCATTTTTTATTGGAAATCGCAATTGCTGAGTTGAATGCAGTGCTTCCTACGCTGCCTCAATGAATTCTAATGAAAAATAATTTCGAACAAGTTTTAGATGAGGGTTTTGCCTTTCCTAATGGCACATTAAAGAAGGGAAAGGTAAATATAAAGCACAGAGAGAAGGGAAATATACAGTGATCACCCACTTTGCGTCCACCGCATTTTTATTGGAAATCGCAATTCGCTGAGTTGAATGCAGTGCTTCCTACGCTGCCTCAATGAATTTAATGAAAAAGAATTTCGAACAAGTTTTAGATGAGGGTTTTGCCTTTCCCTAATGGCACATTAAAGAAGGGAAAGGTAAATATAAAGCACAGAGAGAAGGGAAATATACAGTGATCACCCACTTTGCGTCCACCGCATTTTTATTGGAAATCGCAATGGCTGAGTTGAATGCAGTGCTTCCTACGCTGCCTCAATGAATTCTAATGAAAAATAATTTGAACAAGTTTTAGATGAGGGTTTTGCCTTTCCCTAATGGCACATTAAAGAAGGGAAAGGTAAATATAAAGCACAGAGAGAAGGGAAATATACAGTGATCACCCACTTTGCGTCCACCGCATTTTTATTGGAAATCGCAATTCGCTGAGTTGAATGCAGTGCTTCCTACGCTGCCTCAATGAATTCTAATGAAAAATAATTTCGAACAAGTTTTAGATGAGGGTTTTGCCTTTCCCTAATGGCACATTAAAGAAGGGAAAGGTAAATATAAAGCACAGAGAGAAGGGAAATATACAGTGATCACCCACTTTGCGTCCACCGCATTTTTAGTGGAAATCGCAATTCGCTGAGTTGAATGCAGTGCTTCCCACGCTGCCTCAATGAATTCTAATGAAAAATAATTTCGAACAAGTTTTAGATGAGGGTTTTGCCTTTCCCTAATGGCACATTAAAGAAGGAAAGGTAAATATAAAGCACAGAGAGAAGGGAAATATACAGTGATCACCCACTTTGCGTCCACCGCATTTTTATTGGAAATCGCAATTGCTGAGTTGAATGCAGTGCTTCCTACGCTGCCTCAATGAATTTAATGAAAATAATTTCGAACAAGTTTTAGATGAGGGTTTTGCCTTTCCCTAATGGCACATTAAAGAAGGAAAGGTAAATATAAAGCACAGAGAGAAGGGAAATATACAGTGATCACCCACTTTGCGTCCACCGCATTTTTATTGGAAATCGCAATTGCTGAGTTGAATGCAGTGCTTCCTACGCTGCCTCAATGAATTCTAATGAAAAATAATTTCGAACAAGTTTTAGATGAGGGTTTTGCCTTTCCCCTAATGGCACATTAAAGAAGGGAAAGGTAAATATAAAGCACAGAGAGAAAGGAAATATACAGTGATCACCCACTTTGTCCACCGCATTTTTAGTGGAAATCGCAATTGCTGAGTTGAATGCAGTGCTTCCTACGCTGCCTCAATGAATTCTAATGAAAAATAATTTCGAACAAGTTTTAGATGAGGGTTTTGCCTTTCCCTAATGGCACATTAAAGAAGGGAAAGGTAAATATAAAGCACAGAGAGAAGGGAAATATACAGTGATCACCCACTTTGCGTCCACCGCATTTTTATTGGAAATCGCAATTCGCTGAGTTGAATGCAGTGCTTCCTACGCTGCCTCAATGAATTCTAATGAAAAATAATTTCGAACAAGATTTAGATGAGGGTTTTGCCTTTCCCTAATGGCACATTAAAGAAGGAAAAGTTAAATATAAAGCACAGAGAGAAGGGAAATATAGAGTGATCACCCACTTTGCGTCCACCGCATTTTTATTGGAAATCGCAATTCGCTGAGTTGAATGCAGTGCTTCCTACGCTGCCTCAATGAATTCTAATGAAAAATAATTTCGAACAAGTTTTAGATGAGGGTTTTGCCTTCCCTAATGGCACATTAAAGAAGGGAAAGGTAAATATAAAGCACAGAGAGAAGGGAAATATACAGTGATCACCCACTTTGCGTCCACCGCATTTTTATTGGAAATCGCAATTCGCTGAGTTGAATGCAGTGCTTCCTACGCTGCCTCAATGAATTCTAATGAAAAATAATTTCGAACAAGTTTTAGATGAGGGTTTTGCCTTTCCCTAATGGCACATTAAAGAAGGGAAAGGTAAATATAAAGCACAGAGAGAAGGGAAATATACAGTGATCACCCACTTTGCGTCCACCGCATTTTTATTGGAAATCGCAATTGCTGAGTTGAATGCAGTGCTTCCTACGCTGCCTCAATGAATTCTAATGAAAAATAATTTCGAACAAGTTTTAGATGAGGGTTTTGCCTTTCCCTAATGGCACATTAAAGAAGGAAAGGTAAATATAAAGCACAGAGAGAAGGGAAATATACAGTGATCACCCACTTTGCGTCCACCGCATTTTTATTGGAAATCGCAATTCGCTGAGTTGAATGCAGTGCTTCCTACGCTGCCTCAATGAATTCTAATGAAAAATAATTTCGAACAAGTTTTAGATGAGGGTTTTGCCTTTCCCTAATGGCACATTAAAGAAGGGAAAGCTAAATATAGAGCACAGAGAGAAGAGAAATCACAGTGATCACCCACTTTACGTCCACCGCATTTTTATTGGAAATCGCAATTCGCTGAGTTGAATGCAGTGCTTCCTACGCTGCCTCAATGAATTCTAATGAAAAATAATTTCGAACAAGTTTTAGATGAGGGTTTTGCCTTTCCCTAATGGCACATTAAAGAAGGAAAGGTAAATATAAAGCACAGAGAGAAGGGAAATATACAGTGATCACCCACTTTGCGTCCACCGCATTTTTATTGGAAATCGCAATTCGCTGAGTTGAATGCAGTGCTTCCTACGCTGCCTCAATGAATTCTAATGAAAAATAATTTCGAACAAGTTTTAGATGAGGGTTTTGCCTTTCCCTAATGGCACATTAAAGAAGGGAAAGGTAAATATAAAGCACAGAGAGAAGGGAAATATACAGTGATCACCCACTTTGCGTCCACCGCATTTTTATTGAAATCGCAATTGCTGAGTTGAATGCAGTGCTTCCTACGCTGCCTCAATGAATTCTAATGAAAAATAATTTCGAACAAGTTTTAGATGAGGGTTTTGCCTTTCCCTAATGGCACATTAAAGAAGGGAAAGGTAAATATAAAGCACAGAGAGAAGGGAAATATACAGTGATCACCCACTTTGCGTCCACCGCATTTTTAGTGGAAATCGCAATTGCTGAGTTGAATGCAGTGCTTCCTACGCCGCCAATGAATTCTAATGAAAAATAATTTCGAACAAGTTTTAGATGAGGGTTTTGCCTTTCCCTAATGGCACATTAAAGAAGGGAAAGGTAAATATAAAGCACAGAGAGAAGGGAAATATACAGTGATCACCCACTTTGTCCACCGCATTTTTATTGGAAATCGCAATTGCTGAGTTGAATGCAGTGCTTCCTACGCTGCCTCAATGAATTCTAATGAAAAATAATTTCGAACAAGTTTTAGATGAGGGTTTTGCCTTCCCTAAATGGCACATTAAAGAAGGGAAAGGTAAATATAAAGCACAGAGAGAAGGGAAATATACAGTGATCACCCACTTTGCGTCCACCGCATTTTTATTGGAAATCGCAATGCTGAGTTGAATGCAGTGCTTCCTACGCTGCCTCAATGAATTCTAATGAAAAATAATTTCGAACAAGTTTTAGATGAGGGTTTTGCCTTTCCTAATGGCACATTAAAGAAGGGAAAGGTAAATATAAAGCACAGAGAGAAGGGAAATATACAGTGATCACCCACTTTGTCCACCGCATTTTTATTGGAAATCGCAATTCGCTGAGTTGAATGCAGTGCTTCCTACGCTGCCTCAATGAATTCTAATGAAAAATAATTTCGAACAAGTTTTAGATGAGGGTTTTGCCTTTCCCTAATGGCACATTAAAGAAGGAAAGGTAAATATAAAGCACAGAGAGAAGGGAAATATACAGTGATCACCCACTTTGCGTCCACCGCATTTTTATTGGAAATCGCAATTCGCTGAGTTGAATGCAGTGCTTCCTACGCTGCCTCAATGAATTCTAATGAAAAATAATTTCGAACAAGTTTTAGATGAGGGTTTTGCCTTTCCTAATGGCACATTAAAGAAGGGAAAGGTAAATATAAAGCACAGAGAGAAGGGAAATATACAGTGATCACCCACTTTGCGTCCACCGCATTTTTTATTGGAAATCGCAATTGCTGAGTTGAATGCAGTGCTTCCAACGCTGCCTCAATGAATTCTAATGAAAAATAATTTCGAACAAGTTTTAGATGAGGGTTTTGCCTTTCCCTAATGGCACATTAAAGAAGGGAAAGGTAAATATAAAGCACAGAGAGAAGGGAAATATACAGTGATCACCCACTTTGCGTCCACCGCATTTTTATTGGAAATCGCAATTTGCTGAGTTGAATGCAGTGCTTCCTACGCTGCCTCAATGAATTTAATGAAAAAATAATTTCGAACAAGTTTTAGATGAGGGTTTTGCCTTTCCCTAATGGCACATTAAAGAAGGGAAAGGTAAATATAAAGCACAGAGAGAAGGGAAATATACAGTGATCACCCACTTTGCGTCCACCGCATTTTTTATTGGAAATCGCAATTGCTGAGTTGAATGCAGTGCTTCCTACGCTGCCTCAATGAATTCTAATGAAAAATAATTTCGAACAAGTTTTAGATGAGGGTTTTGCCTTTTCCCTAATGGCACATTAAAGAAGGGAAAGGTAAATATAAAGCACAGAGAGAAGGGAAATATACAGTGATCACCCACTTTGCGTCCACCGCATTTTTATTGGAAATCGCAATTCGCTGAGTTGAATGCAGTGCTGCCTACGCTGCCTCAATGAATTCTAATGAAAAATAATTTCGAACAAGTTTTAGATGAGGGTTTTGCCTTTCCCTAATGGCACATTAAAGAAGGGAAAGGTAAATATAAAGCACAGAGAGAAGGGAAATATACAGTGATCACCCACTTTGCGTCCACCGCATTTTTATTGGAAATCGCAATTAGCTGAGTTGAATGCAGTGCTTCCTACGCTGCCTCAATGAATTCTAATGAAAAATAATTTCGAACAAGTTTTAGATGAGGGTTTTGCCTTTCCCAATGGCACATTAAAGAAGGGAAAGGTAAATATAAAGCACAGAGAGAAGGGAAATATACAGTGATCACCCACTTTGCGTCCACCGCATTTTTTATTGGAAATCGCAATTGCTGAGTTGAATGCAGTGCTTCCTACGCTGCCTCAATGAATTCTAATGAAAAAATAATTTCGAACAAGTTTTAGATGAGGGTTTTGCCTTTCCCTAATGGCACATTAAAGAAGGGAAAGGTAAATATAAAGCACAGAGAGAAGGGAAATATACAGTGATCACCCACTTTGCGTCCACCGCATTTTTATTGGAAATCGCAATTGCTGAGTTGAATGCAGTGCCTTCCTACGCTGCCTCAATGAATTTAATGAAAAATAATTTCGAACAAGTTTTAGATGAGGGTTTTGCCTTTCCCTAATGGCACATTAAAGAAGGGAAAGGTAAATATAAAGCACAGAGAGAAGGGAAATATACAGTGATCACCCACTTTGCGTCCACCGCATTTTTATTGGAAATCGCAATTGCTGAGTTGAATGCAGTGCCTCCTACGCTGCCTCAATGAATTCTAATGAAAAATAATTTCGAACAAGTTTTAGATGAGGGTTTTGCCTTCCCTAATGGCACATTAAAGAAGGGAAAGGTAAATATAAAGCACAGAGAGAAGGGAAATATACAGTGATCACCCACTTTGCGTCCACCGCATTTTTATTGGAAATCGCAATTGCTGAGTTGAATGCAGTGCCTCCTACGCTGCCTCAATGAATTCTAATGAAAATAATTTCGAACAAGTTTTAGATGAGGGTTTTGCCTTTTCCCTAATGGCACATTAAAGAAGGGAAAGGTAAATATAAAGCACAGAGAGAAGGGAAATATACAGTGATCACCCACTTTGCGTCCACCGCATTTTTATTGGAAATCGCAATTCGCTGAGTTGAATGCAGTGCTTCCTACGCTGCCTCAATGAATTTAATGAAAAATAATTTCGAACAAGTTTTAGATGAGGGTTTTGCCTTTCCCTAATGGCACATTAAAGAAGGGAAAGGTAAATATAAAGCACAGAGAGAAGGGAAATATACAGTGATCACCCACTTTGCGTCCACCGCATTTTTATTGGAAATCGCAATTCGCTGAGTTGAATGCAGTGCTTCCTACGCTGCCTCAATGAATTCTAATGAAAAATAATTTCGAACAAGTTTTAGATGAGGGTTTTGCCTTTTCCTAATGGCACATTAAAGAAGGGAAAGGTAAATATAAAGCACAGAGAGAAGGGAAATATACAGTGATCACCCACTTTGCGTCCACGCATTTTTATTGGAAATCGCAATTGCTGAGTTGAATGCAGTGCTTCCTACGCTGCCTCAATGAATTCTAATGAAAATAATTTCGAACAAGTTTTAGATGAGGGTTTTGCCTTTCCCTAATGGCACATTAAAGAAGGGAAAGGTAAATATAAAGCACAGAGAGAAGGGAAATATACAGTGATCACCCACTTTGCGTCCACCGCATTTTTATTGGAAATCGCAATTGCTGAGTTGAATGCAGTGCTTCCTACGCTGCCTCAATGAATTCTAATGAAAAATAATTTCGAACAAGTTTTAGATGAGGGTTTTGCCTTTCCCTAATGGCACATTAAAGAAGGGAAAGGTAAATATAAAGCACAGAGAGAAGGGAAATATACAGTGATCACCCACTTTTGCGTCCACCGCATTTTTATTGGAAATCGCAATTGCTGAGTTGAATGCAGTGCTTCCTACGCTGCCTCAATGAATTCTAATGAAAAATAATTTCGAACAAGTTTTAGATGAGGGTTTTGCCTTTCCCTAATGGCACATTAAAGAAGGGAAAGGTAAATATAAAGCACAGAGAGAAGGGAAATATACAGTGATCACCCACTTTGCGTCCACCGCATTTTTATTGGAAATCGCAATTGCTGAGTTGAATGCAGTGCTTCCTACGCTGCCTCAATGAATTCTAATGAAAAATAATTTCGAACAAGTTTTAGATGAGGGTTTTGCCTTTCCCTAATGGCACATTAAAGAAGGAAAGGTAAATATAAAGCACAGAGAGAAGGGAAATATACAGTGATCACCCACTTTGCGTCCACCGCATTTTTATTGGAAATCGCAATTGCTGAGTTGAATGCAGTGCTTCCTACGCTGCCTCAATGAATTCTAATGAAAAATAATTTCGAACAAGTTTTAGATGAGGGTTTTGCCTTCCCTAATGGCACATTAAAGAAGGAAAGGGTAAATATAAAGCACAGAGAGAAGGGAAATATACAGTGATCACCCACTTTGCGTCCACCGCATTTTTATTGAAATCGCAATTGCTGAGTTGAATGCAGTGCTTCCTACGCTGCCTCAATGAATTCTAATGAAAATAATTTCGAACAAGTTTTAGATGAGGGTTTTGCCTTTCCCTAATGGCACATTAAAGAAGGGAAAGGTAAATATAAAGCACAGAGAGAAGGGAAATATACAGTGATCACCCACTTTGCGTCCACCGCATTTTTATTGGAAATCGCAATTGCTGAGTTGAATGCAGTGCTTCCTACGCTGCCTCAATGAATTTAATGAAAAAATAATTTCGAACAAGTTTTAGATGAGGGTTTTGCCTTTCCCTAATGGCACATTAAAGAAGGGAAAGGTAAATATAAAGCACAGAGAGAAGGGAAATATACAGTGATCACCCACTTTGCGTCCACCGCATTTTTTATTGGAAATCGCAATTTGCTGAGTTGAATGCAGTGCTTCCTACGCTGCCTCAATGAATTCTAATGAAAAAATAATTTCGAACAAGTTTTAGATGAGGGTTTTGCCTTCCCCCAATGGCACATTAAAGAAGGGAAAGGTAAATATAAAGCACAGAGAGAAGGGAAATATACAGTGATCACCCACTTTGTCCACCGCATTTTTATTGAAATCGCAATTGCTGAGTTGAATGCAGTGCTTCCTACGCTGCCTCAATGAATTCTAATGAAAAATAATTTCGAACAAGTTTTAGATGAGGGTTTTGCTTTCCCTAATGGCACATTAAAGAAGGGAAAGGTAAATATAAAGCACAGAGAGAAGGGAAATATACAGTGATCACCCACTTTGCGTCCACCGCATTTTTATTGGAAATCGCAATTCGCTGAGTTGAATGCAGTGCTTCCTACGCTGCCTCAATGAATTCTAATGAAAAATAATTTCTGAACAAGTTTTAGATGAGGGTTTTGCCTTTCCCAATGGCACATTAAAGAAGGGAAAGGTAAATATAAAGCACAGAGAGAAGGGAAATATACAGTGATCACCCACTTTGCGTCCACCGCATTTTTATTGGAAATCGCAATTGCTGAGTTGAATGCAGTGCTTCCTTACGCTGCCTCAATGAATTCTAATGAAAAATAATTTCGAACAAGTTTTAGATGAGGGTTTTGCCTTTCCCTAATGGCACATTAAAGAAGGGAAAGGTAAATATAAAGCACAGAGAGAAGGGAAATATACAGTGATCACCCACTTTGCGTCCACCGCATTTTTTTGGAAATCGCAATTGCTGAGTTGAATGCAGTGCTTCCTACGCTGCCTCAATGAATTTAATGAAAAATAATTTCGAACAAGTTTTAGATGAGGGTTTTGCCTTTCCCTAATGGCACATTAAAGAAGGGAAAGGTAAATATAAAGCACCGAGAGAAGGAAATATACAGTGATCACCCACTTTGCGTCCACCGCATTTTTATTGGAAATCGCAATTGCTGAGTTGAATGCAGTGCTTCCTACGCTGCCTCAATGAATTCTAATGAAAAATAATTTCGAACAAGTTTTAGATGAGGGTTTTGCCTTTCCCTAATGGCACATTAAAGAAGGGAAAGGTAAATATAAAGCACAGAGAGAAGGGAAATATACAGTGATCACCCACTTTGCGTCCACCGCATTTTTATTGGAAATCGCAATTCGCTGAGTTGAATGCAGTGCTTCCTACGCTGCCTCAATGAATTCTAATGAAAAATAATTTCGAACAAGTTTTAGATGAGGGTTTTGCCTTTCCCTAATGGCACATTAATGAAAGGAAAGGTAAATATAAAGCACCGAGAGAAGGGAAATATACAGTGATCACCCACTTTGCGTCCACCGCATTTTTAGTTGAAATCGCAATTCGCTGAGTTGAATGCAGTGCTTCCCTCGCTGCCTCAATGAATTCTAATGAAAAATAATTTCGAACAAGTTTTAGATGAGGGTTTTGCCTTTCCCTAATGGCACATTAAAGAAGGGAAAGGTAAATATAAAGCACAGAGAGAAGGGAAATATACAGTGATCACCCACTTTGCGTCCACCGCATTTTTATTGGAAATCGCAATTCGCTGAGTTGAATGCAGTGCTTCCCTACGCTGCCTCAATGAATTCTAATGAAAAATAATTTCGAACAAGTTTTAGATGAGGGTTTTGCCTTCCCTAATGGCACATTAAAGAAGGAAAGGTAAATATAAAGCACAGAGAGAAGGGAAATATACAGTGATCACCCACTTTGCGTCCACCGCATTTTTTATTGGAAATCGCAATTGCTGAGTTGAATGCAGTGCTTCCTACGCTGCCTCAATGAATTCTAATGAAAAATAATTTCGAACAAGTTTTAGATGAGGGTTTTGCCTTTCCCTAATGGCACATTAAAGAAGGGAAAGGTAAATATAAAGCACAGAGAGAAGGGAAATATACAGTGATCACCCACTTTTTGCGTCCACCGCATTTTTATTGGAAATCGCAATTCGCTGAGTTGAATGCAGTGCTTCCTACGCTGCCTCAATGAATTCTAATGAAAAATAATTTCGAACAAGTTTTAGATGAGGGTTTTGCCTTTCCCTAATGGCACATTAAAGAAGGGAAAGGTAAATATAAAGCACAGAGAGAAGGGAAATATACAGTGATCACCCACTTTGCGTCCACCGCATTTTTATTGGAAATCGCAATTCGCTGAGTTGAATGCAGTGCTTCCTACGCTGCCTCAATGAATTTAATGAAAAATAATTTCGAACAAGTTTTAGATGAGGGTTTTGCCTTTCCCTAATGGCACATTAAAGAAGGGAAAGGTAAATATAAAGCACAGAGAGAAGGGAAATATACAGTGATCACCCACTTTGCGTCCACCGCATTTTTATTGAAATCGCAATTCGCTGAGTTGAATGCAGTGCTTCCTACGCTGCCTCAATGAATTCTAATGAAAAATAATTTCGAACAAGTTTTAGATGAGGGTTTTGCCTTTCCCTAATGGCACATTAAAGAAGGGAAAGGTAAATATAAAGCACAGAGAGAAGGGAAATATACAGTGATCACCCACTTTGCGTCCACCGCATTTTTATTGAAATCGCAATTTGCTGAGTTGAATGCAGTGCTTCCTACGCTGCCTCAAATGAATTCTAATGAAAAATAATTTCGAACAAGTTTTAGATGAGGGTTTTGCCTTTCCCTAATGGCACATTAAAGAAGGAAAGGTAAATATAAAGCACCGAGAGAAGGGAAATATACAGTGATCACCCACTTTGCGTCCACCGCATTTTTATTGGAAATCGCAATTCGCTGAGTTGAATGCAGTGCCCTACGCTGCCTCAATGAATTCTAATGAAAAATAATTTCGAACAAGTTTTAGATGAGGGTTTTGCCTTTCCCTAATGGCACATTAAAGAAGGGAAAGGTAAATATAAAGCACAGAGAGAAGGGAAATATACAGTGATCACCCACTTTGCGTCCACCGCATTTTTATTGGAAATCGCAATTCGCTGAGTTGAATGCAGTGCTTCCTACGCTGCCTCAATGAATTCTAATGAAAAATAATTTCGAACAAGTTTTAGATGAGGGTTTTGCCTTTCCTAATGGCACATTAAAGAAGGGAAAGGTAAATATAAAGCACCGAGAGAAGGGAAATATACAGTGATCACCCACTTTGCGTCCACCGCATTTTTATTGGAAATCGCAATTCGCTGAGTTGAATGCAGTGCTTCCTACGCTGCCTCAATGAATTCTAATGAAAAATAATTTCGAACAAGTTTTAGATGAGGGTTTTGCCTTTCCTAATGGCACATTAAAGAAGGGAAAGGTAAATATAAAGCACAGAGAGAAGGGAAAAATACAGTGATCACCCACTTTGCGTCCACCGCATTCTTATTGGAAATCGCAATTCGCTGAGTTGAATGCAGTGCTTCCTACGCTGCCTCAATGAATTCTAATGAAAAATAATTTCGGACAAGTTTAAGATGAGGGTTTTGCCTTTCCCTAATTGCACATTAAAGAAGGGAAAGGTAAATATAAAGCACCAAGAAGGGAAAAATACAGTGATCACCCACTTTGCGTCCACCGCATTCTTATTGGAAATCGCAATTCGCTGAGTTGAATGCAGTGCCTCCTTCGCTGCCTCAATGAATTCTAATGAAAATTAATTTCGAACAGGTTTTAGATGAGGGTTTTGCCTTTCCCTAATGGCACATTAAAGAAGGGAAAGGTAAATATAAAGCATAGAAAAGGGAAAAATACAGTGATCACCCACTTTGCGTCCACCGCATTTTTATTGGAAATCGCAATTGCTGAGTTGAATGCAGTGCTTCCTTACGCTGCCTCAATGAATTCTAATGAAAAATAATTTCGAACAAGTTTTAGATGAGGGTTTTGCCTTTCCCTAATGGCACATTAAAGAAGGGAAAGGTAAATATAAAGCACAGAGAGAAGGGAAATATACAGTGATCACCCACTTTAAGTCCACCGCATTTTTATTGGAAATCGCAATTCGCTGAGTTGAATGCAGTGCTTCCTACGCTGCCTCAATGAATTCTAATGAATATAATTTCGAACAAGTTTTAGATGAGGGTTTTGCCTTTCCTAATGGCACATTAAAGAAGGGAAAGGTAAATATAAAGCACAGAGAGAAGGGAAATATACAGTGATCACCCACTTTGCGTCCACCGCATTTTTATTGGAAATCGCAATTCGCTGAGTTGAATGCAGTGCTTCCTACGCTGCCTCAATGAATTCTAATGAAAAATAATTTCGAACAAGTTTTAGATGAGGGTTTTGCCTTCCCTCCTAATGGCACATTAAAGAAGGGAAAGGTAAATATAAAGCACAGAGAGAAGGGAAATATACAGTGATCACCCACTTTGCGTCCACCGCATTTTTATTGGAAATCGCAATTGCTGAGTTGAATGCAGTGCTTCCTACGCTGCCTCAATGAATTCTAATGAAAAAAATAATTTCGAACAAGTTTTAGATGAGGGTTTTGCCTTTTCCCTAATGGCACATTAAAGAAGGGAAAGGTAAATATAAAGCACAGAGAGAAGGGAAATATACAGTGATCACCCACTTTGCGTCCACCGCATTTTTATTGGAAATCGCAATTGCTGAGTTGAATGCAGTGCTTCCCTACGCTGCCTCAATGAATTCTAATGAAAAATAATTTCGAACAAGTTTTAGATGAGGGTTTTGCCTTTCCCTAATGGCACATTAAAAAGAAGGAAAGGTAAATATAAAGCACCCACTTTGCGTCCACTGCAATTTTACAGAAATCGATCACCCACGCTGCCTCAATGAATTTTAATGTCCACCGCATTTTTTTTTGCCTTTCCTAATGGCACAAATAAAGAATGAAAAGGTAAATATAAAGAGAGAAATGCAGTGTCCACGCTGCCTTTAAATGAATTCTAATGAAAATGAATTTAACAAGTTTTAGATGAGGGCTTTCCTAAAATGAATTTTAAAATGGGAAAGGTATTAAAGAAGGAAGGTAAATGAAATTTTAGAGAAGGGAAATATACAGTGATCACCCATTTGCGTCCACCGCATTTTTAAAATCGCAATTGCTGAGTTGAATGCAGTGTTTAGATGAGGTTTGCCTTTCCCGCTGGCACAATGAAATTAAAGCACAGAGATGAAAATAAGTGATCACCCACTTTATGTCCACCGCTTTTTATTGGAAATCAAGTTGAATGCAGTTTAGATGAAAAATAATTTCGAAATGGATTTTTGCCTTTCCCTAATGGCACATTAAAGAAGGGAAAGGTAAATATAAAGCACAGAGAGAAGAGAAATATACAGTGATCACCCACTATGCGTCCACCGCATTTTTATTGAAAATCGCAATTGCTGAGTTGAATGCAGTGCTTCCTACGCTGCCTCAATGAATTCGCTGCCAAGTTTTAGATGAGAATTCCCTAATGGCTCATTATTAAAAAAATAATTGAACAAGTTTTAGATGAGGGTTTTGCCTTAAACATTAAAGAAGGGAAAGGTAAATATAAAGCACAGAGAGAAGGGAAATATACAGTGATCACCCACTTTGCGTCCACCGCATTTTTATTGGAAATCGCAATTCGCTGAGTTGAATGCAGTGCTTCCTACGCTGCCTCAATGAATTCTAATGAAAAATAATTTCGAACAAGTTTTAGATGAGGGTTTTGCCTTTCCCTAATGGCACATTAAAGAAGGGAAAGGTAAATATAAAGCACAGAGAGAAGGGAAATATACAGTGATCACCCACTTTGCGTCCACCGCATTTTTATTGGAAATCGCAATTCGCTGAGTTGAATGCAGTGCTTCACGCTGCCTCAATGAATTCTAATGAAAAAAATAACATTAAAGAACAAGTTTTAGATGAGGGTTTTGGCTTTTCTAATGGCAAATTAAAGAAGGGAAAGGTAAATAAGGGAAAGCAAATATAAAGAGAGAGGGAAATATACAGTGATCACCCACTTTGCGTCCACCGCATTTTTATTGGAAATCGCAATTGCTGAGTTGAATGCAGTGCCTCCTACGCTGCCTCAATGAATTCTAATGAAAAATAATTTCGAACAAGTTTTAGATGAGGGTTTTGCCTTTCCCTAATGGCACATTAAAGAAAGGGAAAGGTAAATATAAAGCACAGAGAGAAGGGAAATATACAGTGATCACCCACAATTAATGTCCAACAAGCATTTTTATTGGAAATCGCAAAGGTTATAAAGCTGAGTTGAATGCAGTGCTTTACCACCGCCTTTTATTGGAATGAATTCTGATGAATTAAATGAATTTAATGAAAAATAAACAAGTTTTAGATGAGGGTTTTGCCTTTCCCTAATGGCACATTAAAGAAGGAAAGGTAAATATAAAGCACAGAGAGAAGGGAAATATACAGTGATCACCCACTTTGCGTCCACTGCATTTTTATTGGAAATCGCAATTCGCTGAGTTGAATGCAGTGCTTCCTACGCTGCCTCAATGAATTCTAATGAAAAATAATTTCGAACAAGTTTTAGATGAGGGTTTTGCCTTCCCTAATGGCACATTAAAGAAGGGAAAGGTAAATATAAAGCACAGAGAGAAGGGAAATATACAGTGATCACCCACTTTTGCGTCCACCGCATTTTTATTGGAAATCGCAATTGCTGAGTTGAATGCAGTGCCTTCCCTGCCCTCAATGAATTCTAATGAAAAAATAATTTCGAACAAGTTTTAGATGAGGGTTTTGCCTTTCCCTAATGGCACATTAAAGAAGGGAAAGGTAAATATAAAGCACAGAGAGAAGGGAAATATACAGTGATCACCCACTTTGCGTCCACCGCATTTTTATAGGAAATCGCAATTCGCTGAGTTGAATGCAGTGCTTCCTACGCTGCCTCAATGAATTCTAATGAAAAATAATTTCGAACAAGTTTTAGATGAGGGTTTTGCCTTTCCCTAATGGCACATTAAAGAAGGGAAAGGTAAATATAAAGCACAGAGAGAAGGGAAATATACAGTGATCACCCACTTTGCGTCCACCGCATTTTTATTGGAAATCGCAATTCGCTGAGTTGAATGCAGTGCTTCCTACGCTGCCTCAATGAATTCTAATGAAAAATAATTTCGAACAAGTTTTAGATGAGGGTTTTGCCTTTTCCTAATGGCACATTAAAGAAGGGAAAGGTAAATATAAAGCACAGAGAGAAGGGAAATATACAGTGATCACCCACTTTGCGTCCACCGCATTTTTAGTGGAAATCGCAATTCGCTGAGTTGAATGCAGTGCTTCCTCCGCTGCCTCAATGAATTCTAATGAAAAATAATTTCGAACAAGTTTTAGATGAGGGTTTTGCCTTTCCCTAATGGCACATTAAAGAAGGGAAAGGTAAATATAAAGCACAGAGAGAAGGGAAATATACAGTGATCACCCACTTTGCGTCCACCGCATTTTTATTGGAAATCGCAATTGCTGAGTTGAATGCAGTGCTTCCTACGCTGCCTCAATGAATTCTAATGAAAAATAATTTCGAACAAGTTTTAGATGAGGGTTTTGCCTTTCCCTTATGGCACATTAAAGAAGGGAAAGGTAAATATAAAGCACAGAGAGAAGGGAAATATACAGTGATCACCCACTTTGCGTCCACCGCATTTTTATTGGAAATCGCAATTCGCTGAGTTGAATGCAGTGCTTCCTACGCTGCCTCAATGAATTCTAATGAAAAATAATTTCGAACAAGTTTTAGATGAGGGTTTTGCCTTTCCCCTAATGGCACATTAAAGAAGGGAAAGGTAAATATAAAGCACAGAGAGAAGGGAAATATACAGTGATCACCCACTTTGCGTCCACCGCATTTTTATTGGAAATCGCAATTTGCTGAGTTGAATGCAGTGCTTCCTACGCTGCCTCAATGAATTCTAATGAAAAATAATTTCGAACAAGTTTTAGATGAGGGTTTTGCCTTTCCCTAATGGCACATTAAAGAAGGGAAAGGTAAATATAAAGCACCGAGAGAAGGGAAATATACAGTGATCACCCACTTTGCGTCCACCGCATTTTTATTGGAAATCGCAATTCGCTGAGTTGAATGCAGTGCTTCCTACGCTGCCTCAATGAATTCTAATGAAAAATAATTTCGAACAAGTTTTAGATGAGGGTTTTGCCTTTCCCTAATGGCACATTAAAGAAGGAAAGGTAAATATAAAGCACCGAGAGAAGGGAAATATACAGTGATCACCCACTTTGCGTCCACCGCATTTTTATTGGAAATCGCAATTGCTGAGTTGAATGCAGTGCTTCCTACGCTGCCTCAATGAATTCTAATGAAAAATAATTTCGAACAAGTTTTAGATGAGGGTTTTGCCTTTCCTAATGGCACATTAAAGAAGGGAAAGGTAAATATAAAGCACCGAGAGAAGGGAAATATACAGTGATCACCCACTTTGCGTCCACCGCATTTTTATTGAAATCGCAATTGCTGAGTTGAATGCAGTGCTTCCTGCCCTCAATGAATTCTAATGAAAAATAATTTCGAACAAGTTTTAGATGAGGGTTTTGCCTTTCCCTAATGGCACATTAAAGAAGGGAAAGGTAAATATAAAGCACAGAGAGAAGGGAAATATACAGTGATCACCCACTTTGTCCACCGCATTTTTATTGAAATCGCAATTCGCTGAGTTGAATGCAGTGCTTCCTACGCTGCCTCAATGAATTCTAATGAAAAATAATTTCGAACAAGTTTTAGATGAGGGTTTTGCCTTCCCTAATGGCACATTAAAGAAGGGAAAGGTAAATATAAAGCACAGAGAGAAGGGAAATATACAGTGATCACCCACTTGCGTCCACCGCATTTTTATTGGAAATCGCAATTCGCTGAGTTGAATGCAGTGCCCTACGCTGCCTCAATGAATTTAATGAAAAATAATTTCGAACAAGTTTTAGATGAGGGTTTTGCCTTTCCCTAATGGCACATTAAAGAAGGGAAAGGTAAATATAAAGCACCGAGAAGGGAAAAATACAGTGATCCCCCACTTTACGTCCACCGCATTTTTATTGGAAATCGCAATTTGCTGAGTTGAATGCAGTGCTTCCTACGCTGCCTCAATGAATTTAATGAAAAATAATTTCGAAAAGTTTTAGATGAGGGTTTTGCCTTTTCCTAATGGCACATTAAAGAAGGGAAAGGTAAATATAAAGCACAGAGAGAAGGGAAATATACAGTGATCACCCACTTTGCGTCCACCGCATTTTTATTGGAAATCGCAATTGCTGAGTTGAATGCAGTGCTTCCTACGCTGCCTCAATGAATTCTAATGAAAAATAATTTCGAACAAGTTTTAGATGAGGGTTTTGCCTTCCCTAATGGCACATTAAAGAAGGGAAAGGTAAATATAAAGCACCGAGAGAAGGAAATATACAGTGATCACCCATTTTGCGTCCACCGCATTTTTATTGGAAATCGCAATTGCTGAGTTGAATGCAGTGCTTCCTTACGCTGCCTCAATGAATTCTAATGAAAAAAATAATTTCGAACAAGTTTTAGATGAGGGTTTTGCCTTTCCCAATGGCACATTAAAGAAGGGAAAGGTAAATATAAAGCACAGAGAGAAGGGAAATACAGTGATCACCCACTTTGCGTCCACCGCATTTTTATTGGAAATCGCAATTGCTGAGTTGAATGCAGTGCTTCCTACGCTGCCTCAATGAATTCTAATGAAAAATAATTTCGAACAAGTTTTAGATGAGGGTTTTGCCTTCCCTAATGGCACATTAAAGAAGGAAAGGTAAAATATAAAAGCACAGAGAGAAGGGAAATATACAGTGATCACCCACTTTGCGTCCACCGCATTTTTTTGAAATCGCAATTTGCTGAGTTGAATGCAGTGCTTCCTCCGCTGCCTCAATGAATTCTAATGAAAATAATTTCGAACAAGTTTTAGATGAGGGTTTTGCCTTTCCAATGGCACATTAAAGAAGGGAAAGGTAAATATAAAGCACCGAGAGAAGGGAAATATACAGTGATCACCCACTTTGCGTCCACCGCATTTTTATTGGAAATCGCAATTTGCTGAGTTGAATGCAGTGCTTCCTACGCTGCCTCAATGAATTCTAATGAAAATAAATTTCGAACAAGTTTTAGATGAGGGTTTTGCCTTCCCTAATGGCACATTAAAGAAGGGAAAGGTAAATATAAAGCACAGAGAGAAGGGAAATATACAGTGATCACCCACTTGGCGTCCACCGCATTTTTATTGGAAATCGCAATTTGCTGAGTTGAATGCAGTGCTTCCTACGCTGCCTCAATGAATTCTAATGAAAAAATAATTTCGAACAAGTTTTAGATGAGGGTTTTGCCTTCCTAAATGGCACATTAAAGAAGGGAAAGGTAAATACTGCATTTTTAGTGGAAATCGCACCGCTGAGTTGAATGCAGTGCTTCCTACGCTGCCTCAATGAATTTAATGAAAAATAATTTCGAACAAGTTTTAGATGAGGGTTTTGCCTTTCCCAATGGCACATTAAAGAAGGAAAGGTAAATTTAAAGCACAGAGGAGAAGGGAATATACAGTGATCACCCACTTGTGTCCACTGCATTTTTATTGGGAAATCGCAATTGCTGAGTTGATTGTGGTGCTTCCCTACGCTGCCCTAAATGAATTCTAATGAAAATATTTTCGAAAAGATTTGGATGAGGGTTTTACCTTCCCAAATGGCACATTAAAGAAGGGTAAATATGTGCCAGCCCGAGAAGGGAAGAAAACAGTGATCACCACTTTTGCGTCCGCTACACCGCATTTTTATTGAAATCGTGGCCTGCTGAGTTAATGCAGTGCTTCGCTGCCTCAATAATCTGAGTGGAAAATATTTTCAATGTTTTAGATAGTTTTGCCTTCCCAACGGTACTAAAGAAGCGGGAAAGCGGTAAATATAGCACCAGGTAGCGGGAAATATATACAGTGATCACCACTTTGCGTCCACGCATTTATTGAAAGAATTCTGAGTTGAATGAGTTTCCTGCTGCCTCAATGAATTTAATGAAAAATACCTGAAAGTTAGAAGGGTTTTCTGTCCCAATGCATTAAGAAAATAAATTAAAGCACAGGGAGGTTGTATCAACTTTCGTCCAGATTATGAAACCATGAGTTAATGCAGTGTTCCACTGCCTAGAATTTAATGAAAATAATTTCGAAAGTTAGAGAGGGGCTTCCCAATGACTAAGAAAAGAAATTAACACGAGGAAGGTCAGCACTAAAAAAAAAAAATTTGGGGGGGTTTTCCCTTCCCATAAAAAAAATAACTTTTAAAAACCCCCTTTCAAAGAAAATTAATTAAAAAAGGGCACTTTTAAAAAAGAATTTTAGAAAATTTGGTTTCATTTTAAAATCCATAACCCAAAAATCAAAATTTTGGGTTTTTTTAATGAATTGGAAGGTTTTTAAAGGGAAAATTAAATAAAATTTAGATTTTTCAATTAAAAAGAATCCCGGGGTTAAAAATAATTAAAATTTTACCTTTAATGGTTGGGAATAATTAAAGGAAAATAAACAAAGGGTTTTTAATGAACCGGGGTTTTTTTAAAAGGGAAAAATTTAAGAAAATTTCTAAATTTTAAATAAAATTGTTTAATGGTTTTAAAAATTAAAAAAAATTAAAAAAATTGCCCCTTTTTAAAAAGGAATAACCCTTTCGGCCCCAAATTTCATAAAAATTGAAAATTTAGTGAGCTTTTCCTAGGCCATTAAGAGAAAAAAAGAAAAGGGGAAAATTTATCCCCTTCTAGTTTTAGGAAAGAAATGGGGCCCCTTTTAAATTATGAAAATTGGTTAATGGGTCTTCCTAGGGAAAAAAGGGAAAAATTAAAAAGAAGGTTCTTCCCTTGGCCCCCTTTTTAGAAAGAATTGGGAATCAGTCCTTCCCCCATTTTGAAATATTAAATTTGGGGGTTTGCTTCCCTAATTAAAAAAAAAAAGAAAAGT
>CAHIKZ030003867.1:0-56820 GCA_903632075.3 Acanthosepion pharaonis | reverse complement strand
TTTTACGGAAAGAAACTGCAAGAAATGGTATATGAACAATCCCGTACGCTTACGAATCTTTTGACAGTCTTCCGCTATTTGTTGGAGAGTAAGGTTTGGCTCGTTTTCCAATTTCTTCAGAACTCTACGTCTAATTTCAGCATCTTTAGATGAAACGAGTCCCTGAACAAATATCAGACACTTGAAATTATTCCAACTCAATCAAGACAGTTTAAAATCGTCGCAATGCTTGGTCACGACAGACGCGAATGTAGTGTAATCTCCACTATCCTTTCTGGTTAAATTTATACACTTCCATCTCTTATGAAAAAAATGAAGCTTTAGGACTAAAAAGCTCTGTAAGAAGTTTAACCGCTTCGGTAAATGTCAGTTCGCTTGTTTTACGGAGTAAAATATAATTCTAAATTTGGTGCCTAGTTTTCGAAGTAGTAGTCGAACCTTCTTAGAGTCTGCCCAATTCGCGCAATCTGTGGCGTATAAATCCTCGTACCTTCTAAAATAGGAAGCGAAAATTATATCCTCGTCCGGGGAACATGCAAAATTGTCTATTGCGCCCCAGATCGTGCTTTGTGAGAACGCATTTTCGCATTCACTAATTTGCCCCGTTTGTCAGTTCAAGCAATTTTCTTTTTTTCTTGCTGAGTTTGAAGTAAAATTTCTTCAAGTTTTTGTTATCTGATTTCCGTTTGTTTTTTGTAATGCGAGACTTTCTTCTTCAGTTCGCTTTTTGAAGTTCAGCCTTTCCTTTTGTATATCCAACTGGTATTGTTCCATTCTTTTTCGCTGTTTCAAGTTGGAATTTAAGAAAATCGAGCATGGCGGATTTGAACTCGTCCATGTTTGACTGTGTTAAAGGATTAAACCGAAATAGAATTTAATTAAAGAAAAAAAAATCCCAAAAAAACAAAAAAAAAAAAAAGAAAAAAACAAATTTAATCACTCAGGGAATCACGAGTCTCTTTTTTATTTCGGAGAGACATGAATTCTCCGAAATTTCAATGTAAGTTAGTTACACTTTTGTTTTTCCTTTCGGTTTCCTTTTCTGGATTGTCAAGTACTATTGAGTAAAACCAATATTGATAATTTCCTCGTAGTCTTTTGGGGCCCTCAATGGTCCTCGTCGCCAAGTTGTGGCCTTGTTAGGGGCAAAAAAAAGACACAAGAGAGGAATTGAGTTAACATATACATTAACAGAAACAGTAATACAAACATATACAAACGAGAGTGGTACAGCAAAAATGCTGGAAACTTCCCTCTCCAAAAAGGCAGTACCTGCTCCTATTTATAGCTGGGAGAGTCCATGCGTGCGTGGGTAACTTACCATAACAACTATATACCCAAAATTATTTTTAAAAAATAGTATTTTTAATTTAAAATTTTCAACGCCCACTCTCGTTTGTATGCATGCGTTGTCGCATCAACGTAAGAATCACTTTAGTCTAGGTATTACCACAGACGCGCGATATTATAAAAAAAAAATAGGTTATCTCCCTTGGTAGATAGCACCTGCTCATACAAAAGATGTCCCCATGTATCTGGTAAGAATGAGTAAGATTCAACATTAGGCGCCAAATAGAATTTAGGAGCCAAAGAGGAAAGGCCATGCCGACCACGAACGTGTTTTTAGCCTGCTCCAAAAACAGGCGATGCTGGCTACGAGCAAACCTGAATAATGCAAAGACAAGCAGCAATCAAAAGATGAATGAGCAGCATCAGATAAGTGTTCAATCAATTTTATACAGATACATGTATCTGAATTTCGTCCTTGATGCCATGACTTTTAACCACTAAAAGAATACGTTTTTAGCAATTCTATACTCTCATTCTCGTTGTATAATATATTTCTTATATAAATTATGTTTTTAAACTGTTCACTTGTCTCATCTTTGTTCATCAGCCACGACTCAATTTGAGGAGTCGTTAAATTTCCCAAATTTTGCTAAAAACGTATTTGCCATGCATATACGCAATTTCGCTAAACAAAAAAGCATTTTGCTATATATATATGTGAGAAATTTTGCTGAATGCATAAAGCAATTTTGTTAGCAGGATGGCAAAGACTATAAAAAAAAACTCGAAACAGATTTGAGTATAAATTCATCAAGAGATAAAATATCGCCTAATCTGCTGTCTTTTTTTTTTTTTTTTTTATATATATATATGAAAGAATATATATAAAAGTAATTTTTGCTTTCACAGTTATGTGAAATTATTACGGACACGTGGCGTCCAATATATATTTAAAAATAATTTTGCCTTCATCGTTCAGAGAATTAATCCGGGCATATGACATCCAAAATATATAAAATAATTTTGCGCTTCTTCACTGTTCATTGAAATAAATACGGACACGTGGAGTCCAAAATATGATTTAAAAAAATAATTTTAATTCATTGTCTATTTCACGATGGATAAATACAAGGAGTTTAAAGAAGTTAAAGTCCAAAGAACAATTTTAAACTTGATATTAATTTAAATTTTGAAGATAAGAAATTAAGGGATTTTTTTAAAAGGAAGAAACCGTAATCAAACATCTTCAGAGAGAAATTCGAGCTTTGGATGGTAAAATTAAGGAGATTTGTATTAAAGCCAACCTGGATTTAGAGGAAAGTGGTTTTGTGGCTGAACTAAGGAACGAATTTGGTTTTTTTGAGTCAGCATCTGATATTTAGGAATCTGTTCAAGAAATGAGTATTTTCCACAGAGGGGAAGCTAGTTCCTTATCTAAAAGCCATTCAATGATCTCAAGTCCCAAATTAGAGTGTGCTACTTTTAGCGATATCAATCCTTCTAAGTTTGAATTTAAAAATTTTATAGCACAGTTTAATAACTGTATTAATTCCATCAATTCTAACAAAGCAAAGCTAGACCTCTTAAAGTTATCTTGCTGGATACACTCTTCAGTTACTATCGCATAGAAGACGATAATTACGAAATTGCTGTAAGTCTTTTAATGAAAGAATTTTTGCACGTGCCTTTTATAATTCTTAAAACAAATAATAATCAGTTTTCGTAAATACAATCCCGATTTTGTGGCTGCTAAACAATATCTTGCCGAAGTGAGGGCTAATTTGCCGAGTTAAGAACTTTGTACAGTATTGATTTTTTGAAGACAATTCCTCTGGTTTCAAACTAGTAAGCCACATCATATTTTAAAAACTACGCCATAATTTAAGGCAGGAAATCATTCCCAGGGAAGATTGAAGTTGCCCTTCTTTAGGGAATGTATTTGAAAATTATAATGAAGCCATCCGCACACTGACGAAAAATAAGAGGCCCTTCCGTGTATATGAAAAAGATACTAAAAATAATAATTCCGACGAGAAGGAAAACAATGGTGCGTCGTTACATAATTTACATAATTTCGCCATTAGCTTTAATGGGACGCTATGTAAATTTTGTGTATCGCGTGGTCACCTCGTGGGGAAGTATACGAAATATCTTACGTATGACTCTAGCGAGATATAGATATTTGAAATTATGCATTATGCTCCAGTGGCAGACATCAGGTTGTAGATTGTCCTGGATTTCAGGATAAATTATTCCTTTCCTGTACACCTTGTTCATCTAAAGGACATATAAGGCTACTATACGATAATCGTAAGAAGTGGATATCATTTTTGACTCATGTAGGCGCCAATACGAATGAAGAAAACAATTTAAATGCTGCCTATCGTAGAAGCCACATTTTATTGGGGCGCTAAGAAAGTCTCTATAAACTGCTTATTGGAAACAGGCATCCAGCGTTCGTATTTCTCTGAAGAAATATTAAAGAAGTTAAAATATCCTGATTGGAGTCTAAGTCCAGTCGATTTCCAAGTAAAAACTTATAGAAGTGTTTCCAATAATAAACTACACCAAGTCATATTGAAGATGAATGCGAGCAAAGGGAGATCACTTACTATTCCCGTTTTGTTTGACGACAAATTAAATATTCAAGTTCGATGGCTTCAGACAAGTAATAACCAATTTGACTAAATTACATTAGAAATTAGCTTTTACTCATAATGTCGATAGTAATCAAATAAACATTCAAGGAATTTGGGGCATGGACATTCTCTAACATATGGAAGATACCAAAATTATCAAATGCCCGAATGGCTTGGCCTGTTTAAATGCCGAATGGAATTGCCCCTTTCGGGAACAGTCGAGATTTGTCTATATAGTAACTCTAGCGGGACCCGAGACTTCAAACGTTCTAAACAACTACCATATTATAATTTCTGAACATTCTTCCTGTCCCGAACAACAAGGAGATTTTGTATCGGAACCAAAGTCCACCTAGCCTAGAAAACATTCCCAAAATCGATCGAATTATCTAACGTCGAACGGAACTTAAAATGTTTGCTGTGGATTCATGCGTATCACCCTTCGATAAAGATGAACGCATCAGTAATTACGACGAAAACAAAATAGATAAATTCGAAAAAAACCAATTGAGTTCAAAGACAATTCATATTTCGTGTAATTACCCTGACACGAAGACATGATCAAATCAGTGCCATCTAATCATCAAGTTGCCTTGAACGGGCTTGATAAAACTATACATTCTTTAGAAACAAAAATTTTGACTACTTATTACAGCGATATATTTCACCAACAAGAGACCGAAGGGTTTATAGAAAGAATTGAAGTCTCCCCACGAGACTTTTCAAAATATATTTGGATTCCTCACAGACCGGTTTTAAAATCTGATGAACAAGTAACAATAAACTTCAAACCACTAACATATACAATACGTCTGATGCTGAGCTATTACTATTAACACCCAATTCCTTTTTACATCCTAATGTTAATGGGGAAATTACTGTGAAAACTGATTCTGGTGGATCTCCGGAAATTGAACCTTCTTCCAGATGTCAGTTATTAGATACTCTCAGTGAAAGGGAGAAATTTTTAACTAAATCCAAAGAATCATGGAATGAGAAATATCTCTTGAGGCTAAGAGAATGTTACAAGGGTATATATGATATGGATTTTAATACGATTCTACAAAGGACAGACCATTCAGAAAATTTGGCAGGGTGACTGTAATTTTCTGTGGAAACGTCCGTTCCGTACGCATAAGTAGAGGAAATACATCACATGAAAATCATAACATACAACCTCTGTTTCCAGAGGAAATTTCTTTGGCACATTTATGATTAATCTAGTGCTATGTAAGACTGGACCCATTTATAATTGAAGGTTTCTGACCACCTTAGGCCTGTGTAAGACTTTGAACTGGACCCATTACTTAATGATCATTTATGACTAACTTAGCTCCGGATAAGACTTTGAACTGGACCAATTTCTTCATGATCATTTATGTCCAACGTAGCCCTGGGTAGAACTTTGAACTGGGCCCATTTCTTAATAATCATTAATGACCATCTTAGCCCTGGGGAAGACTTTGAAGTGGACCCGTTTATTAATGATCATTTATGACCAACTTAGCCCTTTGAACTGGACCCAATTCTTAATGATCATTTATGACCACCTTAGCCGTGGGTAAAACTTTAAACATTACCCATTTCTTAATAATCATTTATGATCAATATAGACCTGGGTAAGACTTTGAACTGGACCAATTTCTTAATAATCATATATGACGACCACCTTAGCCATGGGGATGACTTTGAGCTGGACCCATTTCTTGATAATTTATGACCACCTTAGCCCTGAGTAAGACTGTGAACTACACCTATTTATTAATAATCATTTATGACCACATTAGCCCTGTGTAAGATTTTGTACTGGACTCATTTCTTAATGAACATTTATGACTACCTTAGCCGTGGGTAAAACTTTGAACTGGACCCATTTCTTAACGATCATTTATCACCAGCGTGGCCCTGGGTAAGAGTTTGAACTGGTCCCATTTCTTAATAATCATTTATGACGAACTTAGCCGTTGTTAGGACTTTGAACTGGAAACAATTCTTGATAATCATTTATGACCACCTTAGCCCTGGGTAAGACTTTGAACTAGACCCATTGTTCATGATCATTTATGTCCACATTTGCCCTGGGCACAACTTTGAACTGGGCCCATTTACCAAAAATCATTAATGTCCACCTTAGCCCTGGGTAAGAAAGTGGACCTGTTTATTAATAATCATTTATGACTAACTTAGACCTGTGTAAGACTTTGTACTGGCCCCATTTCCTAATGATCATTTATGAGCACCTTAGCTCTGGTGAAGACTTTGAAACGGACCCATTTCTTGATGATCATTTGTGACCACCTAGCCCTGGTTAAGACTTTGAACTGCATGCATTTCTTAATGATCATTTATGTCCGCCTTGCTTTAGTTAAGATATTGAACTGGCCCAATTTCTTAATTAACATTCATGACCATATTAGCCCTGTGTAACACTTTGAACTGGACCCATTTTTTAATGATCATATATGACCACCTTGACTCTGAGTAAGACTTTGAAGTGGACCCATTTCCTAATAATCATTTATGACAACGTAGCTCTGGGTAAGTCTTTGTACTGGTCCCAGTTCTTAATAATCATTTATGACCAACTGAGCCGTGGATAAGACTTTGAACTGTAAACAATTCTTGATAATCATTTATGACCACATTAGCCCTGGGCAAGATATGAACTGGACCCATTTATAATGACCATTTATGACAGTCTTAGCCCTGGGTAAGTCTTTGTACTGGACCCATTTCTTAATAATCATTTATGACCAACATAGCCCAGGGTAAGACGTTGAACTGGACCCATTTCTTAATGATCATTTATGACAACCTTAGCCCTGGGTAAGACTTTGAACTAGACCAATTTATTAATAATCATTTATGACCACATAGCCCTGGTTAAGACTTTGAAATGGACCCATGTCTAAATTAACATTTATGACATTCTTAGCTCTGTGTAAGACTTTGAACTGGACCTATTTCTTGATGATCATTATGACCACCTAAGCCTTGGGTAAGACGTTGAAGTGGACCCATTTCTTGATGATCATTTATGACCAACTTAGCCCTGTGTAAGACTTTTGAATTAGACCAATTTATTAATGATCATTTATGACCTGCTTGGCACTGGGTAAGACTTTAAACTGGTCCCATTTCTTAATGATCATTTATGACCACCTTAGCCGTGAGTAAGAACTGGTACTGGACCCATTTCTTAATGATTAGTTATGACCAGCTTCTTAATGATTAGTTATGACCACCTTAGCCGTGAGTAAGAACTGGTACTGGACCCATTTCTTAATGATTAGTTATGACCAGCTTAGCGCTGTGTAAGACTTTGAACCGGACCCATTGTTTATGACCATTTATGACCACTTTAGTCCTGGTGAAGACTTTGAAATGGACCCATTTCTTGATGATCATTTATGACCACCTAGCCCTGGTTAAGACTTTGAACTGGATGCATTTCTTAATGATCATTTATGACCACCTAGCTTTGGTTAAGATATTGAACTGGCCACATTTCTTAATTATCATTGATGACCATATTAGCCCTGTGTAACACTTGGAAGTGGACCCATTTCCTAATGATCATTTATGACCATCTAGCTCTGGGTAAGTCTTTGTACTGGTCAGAGATCTTAATAATCATTTATAACCAACTGAGCCGTGAATAAGACTTTGAACTGGAAACAATTCTTGATAATCATTTATGACCACATTAGCCCTGGGCGATATTTGAACTGGACCCATTTATGACCATCTTAGCCCTGTGTAAGACTTTGAACTGGACCCATTTCTTGATGATCATTATGACCACCTAAGCACTGGGTAAAATTTTGAAGTGGATCAATTTCTTGATGATCATTTATGACCACCTAGCCCTGGTTAAGACTGGGAAATGGACCCATGTCTTAATTAACATTTATGACCATCTTAGCTCTGTGTGAGACTTTGAAGTGGACCCATTTCTTGATGATCATTTATGACCACCTAGCTCTGGGTAAGTCTTTGTACTGGTCCCAAATCTTAATAATCATGTATGACCAACTGAGCCGTAGATAAGACTTTGAACTGGAAACAATTCTTGATAATAATTTATGACCACATTAGCCCTGGGCAAGATTTGAAGTGGACCCATTTATGACCACATTAGCCCTGGGCAAGATTTGAACTGGACCCATTTATAATGACCATTTATGACCGTCTTAGCCCTGGGTAAGACGTTGAAGTGGACCCATTTCATAATGAACATCTATGACCACCTTAGTCCTGAATGAGTCTTTGGACTGGACCCATTTCTTAATAATCATTTATGACCACCTTAGCTCTGTGCAAGACTTTGTACTAGACCCATTTCTTGATGAACATTAATGAACATTTAGACTGGGTAAGGCTTAGAACTAGACCAATTTATTAATGATCATTTATGACCAACTCAAGCCTGGGTAAGATTTTAAACTGGACCCATTTCTTAATGACCTTTTATGACTACCTTAGCCCTGGGTAAGACTTTGAACTGGACCCCTTTTTTAATGATCATTTATGACCACCTTTAGACATTGAACTGGATGCATTTCTTAAAGATCATTTATGACCAGCTAGCCCTGGGTAAGACTTTGAAATTGACCCATTTCTTAATTTACATTTATGACCATCTTAGCCCTGTGTAAGTCTTTGAACTGGACCCATTTCTTGATGATCATTTATGACCATCTAGCCCTGGTTAAGACTGGGAACTGGTCCCATTTCTTAATTAACATTTATGACCACCTTAGCCGTGGGTAAGAATTGGTACTGGAGACATTTCTTAATAAATAGTTATGACCACCTTACCCCTGTGTAAGACTTTGAACCAGACCCATTATTTATGATCATTCATGACCATTTTAGACCTTGGTAAGACTTTGAACTAGACCCATTTCTTAATGATTATTTATGACCAGCTAGCCCAGGTTAAGACTTTGAACTGGACCCATTTCTTAATTAACATATATGACATCCTTAGTCCTGGATAAGACTTTGAACGGGACCCATTTTTTAATGATCATTTATGACCACCTTAGTCCTGGGTAAGTCTTTGAAGTGGACCCAGTTCTTAATAATCATTCATGACCACCTTAGCCTTGGGTAAGAATTTGAACTGGAACCATTTCTTAATGATCATTTATGACCACTTTAGCGGTGGGTAAGAATTTGTACTGTACCCATTTCTTAATGAACATTTATGACCACCTTAGCCCTGGGTAAGACTTTGTACTGGACCCATTTCTTAATGAACATTTATGACCACCTTAGACCTGGGTAAGTCTTTGAACTACACCCATTTCTTAATGATCATTCATGACCACCTTAGCCCAGGGTAAGAATTTGAACTGGACCCATTTCCTAATGATCATTTGAACTGTATCCATTTCTTAATGATCATTTATGACCACCTAGACCTGGTTAAGACTTTGAACTGGACACATGTCTAAATTAACATTCATGACCACCTTAGCCCAGGGTAAGTCGTTGAACTGGACCCATTTCCTAATGATCCTTTGTGACCATCTTAGTCCTGGGTAAGACTTTGAACTGGGCCCAATTATTAATTAACATTTATGACCACCTTAGCACTGGGTAAGACTTTGAACTGGACTCATTTCTTAATGATCATTTATGACCATCTTAGCCTTAGGTAAGACTTTGAACTAGACCCATTTATTAATTATCATTTATAACCTCCTTAGCTCTGGGTAAGTCTTTAAACATTACCCTTTCTTCATAATAATTTATGACCACCTTAGCCCTGGGTAAGACTTTGAACTGGACCCTTTTATTAATAATCATTCATCACCAACTTAGCCCTGGGTGAGACTTTGAAGTGGACCCATTGCTTAATGATTATTTAAGGCCAACTTAGCCGTGAGTAAGAATTGGTACTGGACACATTTCTTAATAAATAGTTATTACCACCTTAGCCCTGTGTAAGACTTTGAACCGGACCCATTATTTATGATCATTCATGACCACTTTAGAACTTGGTAAGACGTTGAACTAGACCCATTTCTTAATGACCACCTAGCACAGGTTAATACTTTGAACTGGACGCATTTCTTAATTATCATTTATGACAGCCTTAGCCCTGGGTAAGACTTTGAAGTGGACCCATTGCTTAATGATTATTTAAGACCAACTTAACCCTGAGTAAGACTTTAAACTGTACCCATTTCTTAATAATCATTGATGATCACTGTAGCCCTGGTTAATCTTTCCTTATGATCACTTATGACCAACTTAGCCTTGGGTAAGACTTTCAACTGGACCCATTTCTTAATTAATATTTATGACCACTTTAGCCCTGGGTAAGTCTTTGATCTGGACACATTTCTTAATGATCATTTATGACCATCTTCGTCATGGGTAAGAATTTGTACTGTATTCATTTCCTAATGAACATTTATGACCACCTGAGCTCTAGGTAAGACTTTGAACTTGACCAGTTCGTAATGATCATTTATGACCACCTTAGCCCTGGGTAAGACTTTGAACTGGATCCATTTCTTAATTATCATTCATGACCACTTTAGGCCTATGTAAGTTTTTGAACTACACCCATTTCTTAATGATCATTTATGACCACCTACCTTTGATTATGTCTTTGAATTGGACCCATTTCCTAATTAACATTCATGACCACCTTAGCCCTGGGTAAGTCTTTGAACTGAACCCATTTCTCAATGACCACCTTAGAACTGGGTAAGACTTTGTACTAGACTCTTCTATTAATAATCATTCATAACCAACTTAGCCCTGGGTAAGACTTTTAACTGCACCCATTTCTTAATTAACATTTATGAACCCCCACCCTATCACTGGGTAAGACTTTAAAATGGAACCATTTCTTAATGATCATTTATGACCACCTTAGCCCTGGGTAAGTCTTTGTTCTGGACCCATTTCTTAATGATCATTTATGACCACCTTAGCCGTGGGTAAGAATTTGTACTGTACCCATTTCTTACTGAACATTTATGACCACCTTAGCCCTGGGTAAGACTTTGAACTTGACCCAGTTCGTAATGATTATTTATGATAATCTTAGCCCTGGGTAAGACTTTGAATTGGACCCATTTCTGAACCATCATACATGACCACTTTAGCCCCGGGTAAGTCTTTGAACTGGACATATTTCTTAATGATCCTTTATGACCATCTTACGCTTGTGTAAGACTTTAAACTGAACCCATTTCTTAATGATTATTTATGACCACCTTAGCCCTGGGTAGACTTTGAAGTTGACCCATTTCTTAATGATCATTTATAACCAACTTAGCCCTGGGTAAGACTTTCAACTGGACCCATTTCTTAATTAACATTTATGACCACTTTAGCGCTGGATAAGATTTTTAAATGGACCCATTTCTTAATGATCATTTATGACCACCTTAGCCTTGGGTAAGACTTTGATCTGGACCCATTTCTTAGTGATCATTTATGACCAACTTAGCCGTGGGTAAGAATTTGTACTGTACCCATTTCTTAATGAACATTTATGACAACCTTAGCCCTGGGTAAGACTTTGAACTACGCCCATTTCTTAATAATCATTTATGACCACCTAACTTTGGTTATGACTTTGAATTGGACCTATTTATTAATTAATATTTATGACCACCTTAGCCCTGCGTAAGGCTTTGAACTGAACCCATTTCTCAATGATCATTTATGACCACCTTATCCCTGAGTAAGACTGTACTAGACCCTCTTATTAATAATCATTCATGACCAACTTAGCTGTTGGGGCGCACCCACCTTCTAACCAGAAATGGACTGCTCCCTCTCATATAAGTCAGCTCTAGAGAGAGGACGGGAGGAGCGTCAGCGACAGCAGTCCAGATAAGGTTATCTGTTACATACCGTTGGACTATAGACTTTGGATATTGTTTCGTACTAACCGACATTCGTTTTACTAATCACTCTCTTGTTAATTGCTTTTACAAATATACCAGTATTTTCCCTTACAACTGTGTTTGTCTTGATTCGTACACCCACACGCGGGAAAACTCTCAACATCTCAACATTAGCCCTGGGTGAGACTTTTGAACTGGAAAAACATCGTAATGATCATTTTTGACCACCTTAGCCCTGTGTAAGTTTTGAACTGGACACATTTCTTAATGATCATTTATGACCATCTTACACCTGGGTAAGACATTAAACTGAACCCATTTCTTAATGATCATTTATGACCACCTTAGCCCTGGCTTGACTTTGAAGTGGACCCATTTCTTAATGATCATTTATAACCAACTTAGCCATGGGTAAGACTTTAAACTGTACCCATTTCTTAATAATCATTTATGACCACCTTAGCCCTGGGTAAGACATTGAACTAGACCCATTTCCTAATGAACATTTATGCCCACTTTTAGCCCTGGGTAAGACTTTGTAGTGGACCCATTTCTTAATAATCGTTTACGACAACCTTAGCCCTCGCTAAGTCTTTGAACTGGACCCATTTCTTAAGAATGATTTATGACTACCTTAGTCTTGGGTAAGTCTTTTGAAGTGGACCCATTTTTTAATAATCATTTATGACCACCTTAGCCCTGGGAAGAAAAGTCTTTGAACTGGACATACTTCTTAATGATCATTTATGACCACCTTTTAGCCAAGGGTAAGAATTTGTACTGGACCCATTTCTTAATGAACATTTATGACCACCTTAGCCCTGTGTAAGACTTTGAACTGGACTCATTTCTTAATGATCATTTATGACCACCTTAGCCGTGGGTAAGACCTTGAGCTGGATCCATTTCTCAATTATCATTTATGACCACTTTAGCCCTGTAAAAGACTTTGAACTGGACCCATTTCTTCATGATAATTTATGACCAATTTAGACGTGGGTAAGACTTTGAACTGGACTTTGATTTCTTAATGTTCATTTATAATTATTCTATTTCTGGGTAAGACTGCATTCATATTCGTGGTCATTTTCTGACCACTTATTGGACCTCCGATACTGGCCAGCTTGGTCCTAGTTATGGCTACACTACATCTACATCTTGACCATTCTCATCTGAGCCAATCTTGTCCTTGATGAAGACATTAAACTTTATGTGTAGCAAACATAATTATAATTACGGGTGAATAACGATTAAATCTTCTATTCAAAATCTTCAATTATGAAGAAGAAATAAAAATGGTTACAAAATTTAAAACAAGTTCTAACATGTACGGAAGAAAACTATTTACTTCAGCACAAGATTGTTAATTCTAAAATACATTTTCACAAAACACAAAGGATCATACGACATAATACAGATAGTTCTGTTCATCAGTACTTGTAATTTAAAGTTCTGTCTGGTATCTATACATAAGTCACGTCCCGTGTAATATTTTAAACTATATTTATCTATTTAATTGTCACTTTCGACCAGTCTTGTCCTGGGTAAGACTTCATACATCAATCTAGTCCTGCTTAAGACTTTAAAATAAATCCGGTGACGCTTGAGGGACTTGGAGACTATGGTGTCATCCCTTGGTTGTCATTACTTCCAGGTCCACTCTGATCCGGAGTGATAGTATCTGTTAGGGTTGTTCTTGATAAAGCATTAAACTGTTTACATGCAATCCATTGGAAAATCCAACACACAGTAGAATTTTTTCACCACGCTGTATTTATCATGACAGCTGAAGTTTACCAATACTTTATCCAGCAAGATGTATAAACAACATTAACAGGGCATAGTCCACATAATAATTCCATGGTTTAATATGGTTTATATGGTTTAATTGAAGTAAACACAAAGGTATCCTTTTTTTAATCATGCACACACTAATAAAATATAAATGGGGATCAACACAAACTATACAATGAATAAATAATAGATTGTTGTCATGAAAATAAATACAAATGAGAAAAGAATGAGCAATGTCATTTTTAATTGGTGTAATTAATACTGGAAATACCTTAACAAGAGTAGAAAATAAAATGTTATTAAACAATAAATGTAATAGTGACATATAACACACAAGGTTAAAATCTATACCTAGCCACTAAAAAGGGCGTGCGTCAAATGGAGTTAACAAATTTACAACTGTCTAAAAAAGGGAAGAGCATTTATACATACATTCACTAATAATCGGCCATAGTAATGCCGAAAGATATATCAATATATATCAAGGAGTATTATATTTTACACCCAGTGAAGTTATTCTTAATGAATAGTTCGAAAAAAGTTGTCACTAAGATAGTGAGGGTAACGATTTCTCATTTTTATATTATTCTGTTGAATTGATGGAAATATTTATCGTATAAATAAAGAATTGATTTTATGTTTATATAACAATTATAGTATTAATAAAAAAAAAGATTATTGTAAACAAATAAAAAGAACTGTATTATGATGTTATAAACAGGCAACATCCAATGGAACGCTGAATTGCGTGTTTTCCGTGTGTTGGGTGATATATATGAAATATAGGTTATCTCCCGTTGGTAGATAGCACCTGTTCAGAGAAAAAAATAGGCCTATTTATCTGGTAATAATGCGTAAGATCCAAAATTAGTTGCCAAATAAATTTAGGCGCCAAAGAGGAAAGGCTCTGCCGACTACGAGCGGAACAGACGTGTTTTAGCCTGCTCCAAAACAGGCGATGCTGGCCACGAGCAAACCTGAATAATGCAAAGAGAAGCAGCAATCAGAAGATGAATGAGCAGCATTAGATAAGTGTTCAATCAATCTTATACATGTACATGTATTTGAATTTCGTCCCTGATGCCATAAATTTTAACCGCTAAAAGAATACGTTTTTAGCAATTCTATATTCTCATTCTCGTAATGTATTTGTTATATATGGAATGTTTTAAACTCTTCATTGTCTCATCTTTGTTCAACAGCCATGACTCTATTTGGGGAGTCGCTAAATTTCCCACAATTCTTAATGTTTTTAGGTTTAAAATAAATTTTTAAAAATGAAAAATCTTTCTTTAAGTTTTTATTTTAGTTTGAATTTCAAAAATAATGCTTCTTCTGTATTTCAAAACTACAAGGTAACCAAAATGTTTCTCTGTTTTTAAAGGAAAAAAGAAACGCTTCACAGTATGTGTAACTTATATTTAGTCTTCGATGTAATCGCCATCGGCATCCAGCACCTTCTGCGAACGTGTCTCCAGCTGTTAAATGCCCTTGCGGTAGAACTCGGGGGCGGGGGGGTTGACGCTGTCCCTTGTGGACCTCCAACAGCGTTTGCGGAACCCACTTGCTCAGTTTGTACGTCTTACCTAGGCGGTGCAGGTGAAGTCTGTTTCATCGGAAACGTTGAACTGTCTTGCAAGTTCACCACACGTTAGACTACTGTCCTCTTCAATGGCCGCCTTCAGGACTCCGTCATTCAAGACATGTGGTCGTCCACTGTGAGGCTCATCATGGAGAGACAAATCTCTCGACTTGAATTTTCGAAACCAACGCCTTGCAGTACATTCATCCACAGCACTATCCCCAAACGCTTGACATATGCGGCGACTTGATGCAGCTCCTGATAAGTCAAAAAGCAAACAGCTCCGAACGAGATCTCTAGACACTTCCATCCTTCTCACAACTGTTCGGCTTATAACTGATGGCCGGGCACGGTGCGCGTGTTTTTTATAACTTCTGATGTTCCTACTTCCGGCTGTTCGAATTTGAAAACAATTGCTACACGCATTTCGTATATATTTCAACTTCATTCAATGACTAATCAAAAAACGGACAGAACTTTTTTGATTACCTTGTAATTTAAATTGACTGGAAGGAGTTTTCATTTTGAAAAAAACTAAAATAGCTGACTTTAGCACCATTTTAGCCATCCGTTATCATAATATAAGTCTCTTTATTAAAAAAACCTATCAAAAATAAAATATACTTTTCTGAAAATTCAGGAATATTAGCTGATTTATAGTTTAATTAATCTAATTTCAAACAAATATTATTTACTTTAAAATATCGCAGAAATTCATTTTAAACGCGGTGGTAACTGTTTATTTAAGGTTGACTGACAGAGAAAGTTTATCTATTTTTTCTACAGTAAAAATTACTTGAGGAATATAACGTGAGCGCCTTTTTATTTTTAATTTTTAACTGCGCCGTAATCTTAAAAATTGAGAGCCTTTTTATTTTTATTTTTTTTAACTGCGCCGTAATCTTAAAAATTGAGGAAAATATTCTCCGTAATCTAATGTTTTTTTTATCGAATTTTAGGTACTATTTACTATAGTTATCGCTCTTACTTTCTGATAATATGGTATATATACGTCGGTATTTATAAAAATCGGCACGTTTATATACACAAAAAGTTCAAAATTCTTTTTAAAAATTGGAGGTCGCTAAATTGTAATAAGATTTTTC
This sequence comes from Acanthosepion pharaonis, assembly GCA_903632075.3. Classification (NCBI taxonomy): domain Eukaryota; kingdom Metazoa; phylum Mollusca; class Cephalopoda; order Sepiida; family Sepiidae; genus Acanthosepion; species Acanthosepion pharaonis. Next base: position 40,529 of record CAHIKZ030003867.1, on the reverse strand, counting down.
ATTTCTGATGAATAAATATAGTTTTTGCTTAATAACAATATCACATAATCGTGACAAATTAAGAAAAAATTTTAAATGACTTTATAAATTGTTATAATTAAAACTTAAAAAAATGAAAGCAATTCTTATAAAAATTCATTATTCATCGAAAAAAGTTTTTTTTTCTTAAGAAAATAGTGTCCATAATATATCTTATTCTTAAAAGCAATTACAAGCTTTTCTTATTAAATAATGTTTTAATTTTATTGCATTTTTTATTTTACAAATCAGAGCATATTTTCGGTAACTGGGGGTTCTATATTACAAAACGAAATTGATGACTTAAATTCTCCAATGAGTTCTTTTTTTTTACTAAAAACATTAGCGGGTCAAAATTTAATTTCACGAAATTTCATAAAATTAAATAAGCGAGAATAACAGATGTAAAAATAATATTTTACCAAGATTGTCTAAAGACAAAACATTCTAAAATTATTTCATTCATTTGTGAATAAGTCCTGAAAGTTTCATTGAAATTCGATAATTATTTGATTTTTGTAAGAATTTCTAAATCAATGTTTCTCACCGTAAAATTTCCTATAATAATCTGCTCCTCTCCTGCTAACGCAAAAATAAAACACGTTTTTTAAATTTTGAACGTTCTAAAAAGATAAAAAAATATAATTTAGTAATAAAACTACTTTGATCTCTTCTTCAGATCGTTTGCACATGAAGAATAATTTTTCCCGATCAACGAATCGGAATGGCATAGTCGCTTATTTAAGCCAAGATTTTTCTCATCTCAATTAGTGAGACCTCAACTGTTGACACACAGAGACAGTTTTGACTTTTTTCTGACTGTTTCTCTCACCCCCCTTTTATTTCAGTACTGTGTAGTGAGACTGTTTCTTTTCAGCTGCTTATTTTTTGGACGAACTTTCGTGTGAATAACATCGGACCTTTTTTTTCTGATAAGTTATTGTTTTATTTTCATTCTTTTTAATTTTTTCTATTTCTTTTGTTTGTTTTTGATTTGTGTTTGGGCCTTGGCTCACATTTTTTCCTTTTTTTTTTTTTTTTTTTTAGTCCGGTAAGACTTTGTCAAACCGGACGACTGCTTTTTTATTTTTATTTATTTTCTTTATTTTTAAAAAGACCAGTTTAGAAAAAAGAAAAAAAAAAAAGCTTTCTATTTATTTCTTTTTTATTTTTATTTCTTTTAGCGACTTCAGTCGCCTTCTTTCTCCTTTTTTATTTTTACTAGTTTATTTTTTTTTTTTTAATTCAATTTTTTTTAGCGGCGTCAGCCGCTAAACTTTAATTTTTTAATTTTTGTACATTTGTTTGTTTGTTTTGGAAAAAAAGAGAGAAGTTTTTTTGGTTTTTCTTTTTATTTTCGGCTGCCTTCGGGCGCCATTTTTATTTTTATTTAAAAAAAAAAAAGACTTACCTGTTTATTTTTTTTTCAGTGTTTTATTTGTTCGGCTGTATTTTCTTTAAATTTCCTGGTTTATCCAGGCTTTCTTTGGTTTTTTTCCCCCAACTCCTCTCCCTGTGTGATAAATCGACAGAAACCCGCTAGTGGTTGTATCCAAGTTTTCAGCATGGCCGACGAAGGCGGTCGGGCCAAAGTGAAAAAGGACCTCTTTGGGAAGGTGGACAATGCCAACCCAAGGGAGAATGAGAAGCGGGCTGGAGAAAGCCCAAAAGCGGACAATAGTCCCAAAATTGACAAAAATACCTCCAGAAAAGGAGAAAGTTCGAAGAATAATGTTGCCCCTAAAGACGCTTTAGTGAAGTCAAGTGAGGAGTCGCCCTCTTGTTGGAAGTCCCCTCCGAATTGTATACTGAACATGGCGGATTTCCTGGACAAGGCGAAAGGTTTTGCCCATCTGGTGAAAAAAGATGGCTTCGTCGATGATGTCCAGGAACTCGGGATGTTCGCCAAGAGAATGGTGACCGTTTTTGTGGTCGACAAGAAAACCAAAAAGATTTGTCGCTCCACAAAAGACATTGTGATTAAATCACTTTTGTCCCTGGGGATAAAACCCCAAAGAGTCATTAAAGGTAGGGGATTTTTCATGTGGGACATTCTGCTGCCCACACCAGAAGATTGCCTGGCTATGGCCAAGAAAGAATTAATCACTAAGGATCTAATTCTGAGAACAGAGTATGAGGGCCGCAGGCGGACCAGGGTGGCAGTTTTTGAGGTTCCTCCTCAAATTTCGGGAGAGCTTCTGGCTGCATTTTTTATGCAGTATGGCCAGATTTTAGGAGCTCTCTCCGACAATCTGAACGGGGGATGGACGTTTGATATCATGCTGGATCAAGAGGCCTTCAAGTCCGTCCCCAACTGTTTGGTTTTAGGTGACCGGAAAATGCCGGTCATTGTGACTGGTAGGCGACCGACTTGCTGGAGGTGTGGAGAGACTGGTCACCTTTCCTCCTCCTGCCCAGGGAAGAAGGCCCCTGGAGTTCCGGTCACAGGCGACCAAAATACCCCCTTGGCCGATAAGGTTAAAATCCGCGGCACCTGTAATGGGTCTAGCTGCGAGGCGGACCGATGGGCAAAGTCCCTCGGTTGGGTCTAAGCCCACATTGCCCCCGAAACCGACGCCTGCCACTAGTGTGGTTAAGGAGAAGGATGAGGGGAATGGCACCTCGTGGTTAGGGGCAAGGGAAGAGCCAAACAGCGGTTCCTCCGTCCCAACATGACTCCAGGGACATCATCACCTACAGCCCCATTCCCTCTACCAGCGCTGAGGGCGACGCCTCTGCGTCATATGAAAAAAACTGCGACAGAAGCGCAGAAATTAAATGAGCCAAGTTGGCAAAAGATACTCGATATAAAAAAAAAAAAAAGGAAAAGCTGGAGTTAAAGCGGGGAAAAGGAAAAAATCGTCAGGGGCACCGGCCCCCTATCCTCTGCCCCGTCTTCCCCTTCTTCATCTAAATCTAAGGGAAATTTCAAAACCTGCTCCACCCAAATCATTGTCAAACTCACCTAGCAAATCCATACATTCACCCAAACCTTCACCTGTAAGGACACCTTCGGGCATGGACCCCATCAACCACTCCAAATCTCACCTATGACAACTCCAGTGCATTCACCTCAAAAAAAGAGTCAGAAGTCCTGACACACTAAACATCTCACCGAAAAAAAAAAAAAGGTCAAACCTCCTTATTTCCCAGGGGAAGACGTCTGCCGCGTTTCCCGGGACCAGGCGGAGAGGGTGTTTGGACAAACGAAAAATCCAAAGGATTTAAAAATCCTTTGGAATTTCCAAAATATAAACAGTAAAGAGGTGGAAAGGCCGAAAACTTCCCTCCGCGAAAAGAGTGCTAACAGTGATTAGAACGGGCCCGGGAACGCGGGAGATTTGGGGCATGATAGAGGAGGCCCAGTCATCTCTAAAAATGGTGCCCCCTGCTGCATTCTTATTAGATCCCGATTCGGACGAAGAAACCAAAAACTAAAAGGGAGGGTCCCGGTTTTCGTTCACCCATCCCTTTACAGAGCGTTAAAATTTACATACCCTTCGGACATCGGCGGCTTGTCTCAGGACGATACCGTCGAAAAAATGAGATGGCGTCGGGATCCATGGGACGAGCTGTGGGTGTCCTCACCCCAGCCATGTTCTATCCTGAAGGGCAACCCTAATCGGCCTCACGATGGCTCTCTGGTTAGCTAGTTTGAATGCCCGGGGCCTGAGGTCCGAGTCTCGCAGGGCGAGGCTCTCTCGTGACCTTCAGCGCCTCGGGGTGAATATATGTTGTTTGCAAGAGACCCGGTTTAATTCTCATGATCGTGAGGACATACTGTCTAGGGGTTCGCCCTTTATTCAGCATGTTTTGATGGTTGTTCGAGGGTGTCTCTTGGCTGGTTTGCAGGTCTTTGAAGGCTGCATGTACCCTTGTCTTCGCGGATCCGGCGGGCAGGCTTTGCGTGCTGGATGTTACCATAAAGGAGAAGCATCTTCGTCTCATTGGGGTTTATGCGCCCAATATCCATTCCGAGCGGCCTGCTTTGTTTCGGCAGATCGCGCCGTTCTTGACGACGTCTCGTCGGGTAATTTTAGCGGGGATTGGAATGCCGTCCTTGACCCCGATATAGATCGGATAGGGCACAAAAAAGGTACTTACAACCCGGATGTGAAACCATTTCGGGACTTTATCGATGGGTTTGATCTCGTCGATAAGTTCCGGAATGAACACCCTCGGGAGGTAGCATGGACTTGGACTACTAGTGGCACCTCGGCTCCTGGCTCGCTTGCGAGCTACCTGGACCGAGTCTTAGTTAGGAGAGTCGATGTAGGGCTCTTAGGTTGTCCAAGTTTCCATTACATAGTTTATACGGACCATAGGCTTGTCCGGGTCCGTGTAAACTTAGATAAGCCTAAGGTTAAGTTGGCTGGTTACTGGAAATTGAACTGTTCGCTTTTCAGTGATCAGGGTTTCCGGGACCAGCTGCTACTAACAATCCAGAGGGAATTGACGGGAGCGGTTGTGGGAAATGCCTGGTGGGGCAAATTAAAATCTAAGATTCGTTCGTTTGCTGCCGACTTTAGTCGTCGGCTCAATTTAGATAAATTAGCGGCGCAAACGGCTTTAGAGGAAAAAAAGTTGATCGGGCCGTGAAATCCCGTGTTAGTGGGGACATAGTCTTAGCTAAGGCAGAGTTGGCCTCCTTGCTTATCAAGAAGGACCAAGCTCTGGTAGTTAGGGCTAGGTTAAAAAGAATGTCTTCTGAGGCAACGAATATGGCCGCTGAACTGCGTGTAGAGGAAAATCGAAACGCGGCCAGGCGACATATAGCGTGCGTCACATTACCGGATAAGCGGACTGTGACTACAAACGCGGGCATATGTGAGGTCTTTCGAGATTATTTTCAGGAGCTTTTCACCAGGGAGCCCGGTCTGAGTTCTGCTCAGTTCGACGCCTATTTAGCGGACTTTCCCTGCCTCTCGGCAGCTGAAGTGGCTAGGTGCGAGGGCCGCATAACAGAGTCGGAAATCTGGGAAGCGCTGAAGCAGGTTGGCCTGGATAAGTCTCCGGGATTAGATGGTCTGCCTTACGAAGTGTACTTGAGGTTGTCGCACGTTTTTGTGCCTTTGCTGGAACTGATGTACAACCACTGGATGAGGCAGGGGTCTTTACCTCAACGCTTCACCAGGAGTGTCATCAAGTTGCTGCGTAAGGACAAGGACGGTGGGGATGGGTTAGGGAACTTTCGCCCTTTAACGATGTTAAACACTGACTTAAAGATTTTGGCGAAGATCTTGGCCAACCGTTTGCAGCTTGTCCTGTCTAGTCTGATTGGCCCTGAACAGACTTGTGCTGTGAAGGGCAGGACTATTCAGGATAACCTTCATATGGTACGCCTGATCTTAGAACAAGTCGACAGTGAAGCCGCGCTGATCAATTTAGATCAGTCCAAGGCCTTCGATAGGGTTGACCATCGATTTCTGGAGGCTGTCCTTTCGGCGGCCGGTTTCGAGCCGACTTTCGCTCCTGGATCCGTCTCTTGTATGCGACCCCCGGTGCGCTGGTGGAAGTGAATGGGGTAAGATCGAAGCCTTTCGTATTGTCTCGCTCCATTCGTCAAGGTTGTCCGCTATCGCCTCTGCTTTACGTTCTTGCGTTGGAGCCTTTCCTTCGCAAGTTAAAGGCGAATCCGGTCCTACGCGGTATTTCGCTGCCTGGTGCTAACACCTCGGCCAGGTATTCTGCCTATGCTGACGACGTTTCGGTTCTTGTGTCGAGCAGAGCCGAGATTAACGAAGTTAGTAAGCAGATCAGTGGGTATGAGTTGGTGACAGGGGCCAAAATCAACCGCGATAAGTCTGTGGGCTTGCGGTTGGGTGCGTGGAAGGGAGTTTCTCTTCCCGGACCTTTCCTCTGGACGGATGGGCCGATCAAGATACTCGGCGTCTGGTTCGGTCCTGATCTCCAGTTGGAAAAGAATTGGTCGGAGGTACAGGGGCGGGCCGAGGTCGCGGCTAGTCTGTGGTCTCGGAGGGACTTTCCCTGAAGGGAAGGGCGGAAGTTTGTGGTTCCCACATCTATCCGATACTCCTCTACCGTCTTTCTGTGCTTCCACTCCCGTGTGCCCGACTAACATCGTTAGTCAAGGCCTTGTTCTCTTTCTTGTGGAGAGGCAAGTCCCACATGGCATCTCGCGAGATCTGTTGCCTTCATCCCTCTGAGGGCGGTCTGGGAATGCCTAGCATTGAGATTCGTCAATATATGCTACGCATTACCTTTCTAGACCGAATGTGTCGCGGTTTGGATGAGGTGGGCACCTTTTGGAAAGAAGATGTCCGTAAACATTTCCCATCCCTGAGAAGTGTGCACTCGTGCGAGGAGGAGGCCGGGCGTACTCCTCGTGGCGAGTGCTCCTTCTATCGTGAATGTCGTCGCGCTTTGAAGCTCCTCTTGCGGTCGTCGGTTGGCCTCTCCGACGCCCAAGCGTTGTCTCGTAAGGCATTATATCGTGTGTTAGTTAGGGGGGGCCGTTCAAGATGATCTGATCGACGAGCTCGGTCTTACGAGGCAGGAGGCTCGCTCGGTTTGGCCTTGGGCGCCTGGGTTGAAATGTCTCAATAACGATGAGGCATCACTCACCTGGCTGATGATTCGTGGGGGCCTCTGGGTCGGCAAAAGACTTTGTTCAGCAGGCTTGGAGAAATATCCAAACTGTCGTCGCTGTACTGGGAATGTCGAGACCGTTGGTCACGCCTTTTTTCAGTGCAGTGCGGTAGTGCCGTTGTGCAATTTCGTTGAAGGCCTCATGGTTCGCATGCTGCAGGGAAAGTTTTTTGTCCTGGAAGCCAGTTCTGTTTGTAGCAATGTGGTATCGCAATTGACGAAGGCTGAACACTATGTGTTCTGTTGCTTACTAGGGGTTATGCGAGTCGTGATTTGGACGACGCGACAGAAGGGATTTTATGATGGCGAGAAGTTCACCTCTTCCCAACTAATCTTGTACTTTAGGCATCAGCTTAAAGTCAAGATTAGGACGGAAAGGCGGCGGCTCCCATCATCAGAATTCGCCAAAAGGTGGGTGAATCTTGCGCGAATGTGTAGAGTGAAAGGGGCTGACCTTGAGTGGCATTTAGATGTCGGTTAGGCACAGAATATTGTCCTAACGGGGTGGAACATTGGCAACCCACCCAATTATTAGGTTAGACTAGGTTTTTGTTTTATTTAGTTTTTTCCTTTTCTTTTTCCCGTTTAACTTAGCTAGGGTATGTAAGCTCATTGGTCCCTTTTATTTCTGTCCCTATTTTTTACTTTTGTTTAATTCCCCATCCCCTCCCTCGTTAGGTGGTTAGTGATGTCGGTTCTCTGGTGGATGCGGGACGCCTTTCGTTTCGGGTGTGTGTTTTCGTATTTGTTGTTGTGTATGAATGAGTGAGTGTTTGTGTGAATGCCTGATGGTTTGAATGTGTACTTATTTTCTTAGTCCCGCATCGATTTCGTCTGGTTAACTGACATTTCTGCCACATTCATAGTTTGTGGGGGGTTTTATTACTAACTCAGTTTTGTTTAGTTTTATTGTAAATAGTTAATGCAATTTGTAAATACACATTTGGGGTTTTTTAAAAAATTTGTTATTTTATGACCCTCCCCCCATGAACAATATTTGTATATATGGGGACTAGGTAGGACGTCATAGAGAAACTGAGGTATTATGGTGGACGTAGTAAGAAAGGTAGGAGTGAATGTGATGTTTTGGTGACTGGAGTATTGTTGGCATGTTTGGGTCAGTGTTTGTGACTAGCTAAGTTTTAGATTAAAGACAGAAGATGACCGTCATTCCCCTTCCCCCTTTTCGGCCTTGTGCCAAATTTTGTATATTTTCATACAAATAAATATTGTGAGACCTCAACTGTTGACACACAGAGACAGTTTTGACTTTTTTCTGACTGTTTCTCTCACCCCCCCCTTTTATTTCAGTACTGTGTAGTGAGACTGTTTCTTTTCAGCTGCTTATTTTTTGGACGAACTTTCGTGTGAATAACATCGGACCTTTTTTTATCTGATAAGTTATTGTTTTATTTTCATTCTTTTTAATTTTTTCTATTTCTTTTGTTTGTTTTTGATTTGTGTTTGGGCCTTGGCTCACATTTTTTCCTTTTTTTTTTTTTTTTTTAGTCCGGTAAGACTTTGTCAAACCGGACGACTGCTTTTTTATTTTTATTTATTTTCTTTATTTTTAAAAAGACCAGTTTAGAAAAAAAAAAAAAAAAAGCTTTCTATTTATTTCTTTTTTATTTTTATTTCTTTTAGCGACTTCAGTCGCCTTCTTTCTCCTTTTTTATTTTTACTAGTTTATTTTTTTCTTTTAATTCAATTTTTTTTTAGCGGCGTCAGCCGCTAAACTTTAATTTTTTAATTTTTGTACATTTGTTTGTTTGTTTTGGAAAAAAAGAGAGAAGTTTTTTTGGTTTTTCTTTTTATTTTCGGCTGCCTTCGGGCGCCATTTTTATTTTTATTTAAAAAAAAAAAGACTTACCTGTTTATTTTTTTTTCAGTGTTTTATTTGTTCGGCTGTATTTTCTTTAAATTTCCTGGTTTATCCAGGCTTTCTTTGGTTTTTTTCCCCCAACTCCTCTCCCTGTGTGATAAATCGACAGAAACCCGCTAGTGGTTGTATCCAAGTTTTCAGCATGGCCGACGAAGGCGGTCGGGCCAAAGTGAAAAAGGACCTCTTTGGGAAGGTGGACAATGCCAACCCAAGGGAGAATGAGAAGCGGGCTGGAGAAAGCCCAAAAGCGGACAATAGTCCCAAAATTGACAAAAATACCTCCAGAAAAGGAGAAAGTTCGAAGAATAATGTTGCCCCTAAAGACGCTTTAGTGAAGTCAAGTGAGGAGTCGCCCTCTTGTTGGAAGTCCCCTCCGAATTGTATACTGAACATGGCGGATTTCCTGGACAAGGCGAAAGGTTTTGCCCATCTGGTGAAAAAAAAAGATGGCTTCGTCGATGATGTCCAGGAACTCGGGATGTTCGCCAAGAGAATGGTGACCGTTTTTGTGGTCGACAAGAAAACCAAAAAGATTTGTCGCTCCACAAAAGACATTGTGATTAAATCACTTTTGTCCCTGGGGATAAAACCCCAAAGAGTCATTAAAGGTAGGGGATTTTTCATGTGGGACATTCTGCTGCCCACACCAGAAGATTGCCTGGCTATGGCCAAGAAAGAATTAATCACTAAGGATCTAATTCTGAGAACAGAGTATGAGGGCCGCAGGCGGACCAGGGTGGCAGTTTTTGAGGTTCCTCCTCAAATTTCGGGAGAGCTTCTGGCTGCATTTTTTATGCAGTATGGCCAGATTTTAGGAGCTCTCTCCGACAATCTGAACGGGGGATGGACGTTTGATATCATGCTGGATCAAGAGGCCTTCAAGTCCGTCCCCAACTGTTTGGTTTTAGGTGACCGGAAAATGCCGGTCATTGTGACTGGTAGGCGACCGACTTGCTGGAGGTGTGGAGAGACTGGTCACCTTTCCTCCTCCTGCCCAGGGAAGAAGGCCCCTGGAGTTCCGGTCACAGGCGACCAAAATACCCCCTTGGCCGATAAGGTTAAATCCGCGGCACCTGTAATGGGTCTAGCTGCGAGGCGGACCGATGGGCAAAGTCCCTCGGTTGGGTCTAAGCCCACATTGCCCCCGAAACCGACGCCTGCCACTAGTGTGGTTAAGGAGAAGGATGAGGGCGAATGGCACCTCGTGGTTAGGGGCAAGGGGAAGAGCCAAACAGCGGTTCCTCCGTCCCAACATGACTCCAGGGACATCATCACCTACAGCCCCATTCCCTCTACCAGCGCTGAGGGCGACGCCTCTGCGTCATATGAAAAGACGGCGACAGAAGCGCAGAAGTTAAATGAGCCAAGTTGGCAGAAGATACTCGATATAAAAAAACTAAAAAGAAAAGCTGGAGTTAAAGCGGGGAAAAAAAAAATCGTCAGGGCACCGGCCCCTCTATCCTCTGCCCCGTCTTCCCCTTCTTCATCTAAATCTAAGGGAAATTTCACCAAGCCTGCTCCGCCCAAATCATTGTCAAACTCACCTAGCAAATCCATACATTCACCCAAACCTTCACCTGTAAGGACACCTACGGGGTGGACCCCATCAACCACTCCAAATCTCACACCTATGACAACTCCAGTGCATTCACCTCATAAAAAAAGAGTCAGAAGTCCTGACACACTAAACATCTCAGAAAAAAAGAAAAAAAAAGTCAAACCTCCTTATTTCCCAGGGGAAGACGTCTGCCGCGTTTCCCGGGACCAGGCGGAGAGGGTGTTTGGACAAACGCGAAATCCAAAGGATTTAAAAATCCTTTGGAATTTCCAAAATATAAACAGTAAAGAGGTGGAAAGGCCCGAGAATTTCCCCTCCGCGAAAAGAGTGCTAACAGTGATTAGAACGGGCCCGGGAACGCGGGAGATTTGGGGCATGATAGAGGAGGCCCAGTCATCTCTAAAAATGGTGCCCCCTGCTGCATACTTATTAGATCCCGATTCGGACGAAGGAAACCAAAAACTAAAAGGGAGGGTCCCGGTTTTCGTTCACCCATCCCTTTACAGAGCGTTAAAACTTACATACCCTTCGGACATCGGCGGCTTGTCTCAGGACGATACCGTCGAAAATGAGATGGCGTCGGGATCCATGGGACGAGCTGTGGGTGTCCTCACCCCAGCCATGTTCTATCCTGAAGGGCAACCCTAATCGGCCTCACGATGGCTCTCTGGTTAGCTAGTTTGAATGCCCGGGGCCTGAGGTCCGAGTCTCGCAGGGCGAGGCTCTCTCGTGACCTTCAGCGCCTCGGGGTGAATATATGTTGTTTGCAAGAGACCCGGTTTAATTCTCATGATCGTGAGGACATACTGTCTAGGGGGTTCGCCCTTTATTCAGCATGTTTTGATGGTTGTTCGAGGGGTGTCTCTTGGCTAGTTTGCAGGTCTTTGAAGGCTGCATGTACCCTTGTCTTCGCGGATCCGGCGGGCAGGCTTTGCGTGCTGGATGTTACCATAAAGGATAAGCATCTTCGTCTCATTGGGGTTTATGCGCCCAATATCCATTCCGAGCGGCCTGCTTTGTTTCGGCAGATCGCGCCGTTCTTGACGACGTCTCGTCGGGTAATTTTAGCGGGGGATTGGAATGCCGTCCTTGACCCCGATATAGATCGGATAGGGCACAAAAAAGGTACTTACAACCCGGATGTGAAACCATTTCGGGACTTTATCGATGGGTTTGATCTCGTCGATAAGTTCCGGAATGAACACCCTCGGGAGGTAGCATGGACTTGGACTACTAGTGGCACCTCGGCTCCTGGCTCGCTTGCGAGCTACCTGGACCGAGTCTTAGTTAGGAGAGTCGATGTAGGGCTCTTAGGTTGTCCAAGTTTCCATTACATAGTTTATACGGACCATAGGCTTGTCCGGGTCCGTGTAAACTTAGATAAGCCTAAGGTTAAGTTGGCTGGTTACTGGAAATTGAACTGTTCGCTTTTCAGTGATCAGGGTTTCCGGGACCAGCTGCTACTAACAATCCAGAGGGAATTGACGGGAGCGGTTGTGGGAAATGCCTGGTGGGGCAAATTAAAATCTAAGATTCGTTCGTTTGCTGCCGACTTTAGTCGTCGGCTCAATTTAGATAAATTAGCGGCGCAAACGGCTTTAGAGGAAAAAGTTGATCGGGCCGTGAAATCCCGTGTTAGTGGGGACATAGTCTTAGCTAAGGCAGAGTTGGCCTCCTTGCTTATCAAGAAGGACCAAGCTCTGGTAGTTAGGGCTAGGTTAAAAAGAATGTCTTCTGAGGCAACGAATATGGCCGCTGAACTGCGTGTAGAGGAAAATCGAAACGCGGCCAGGCGACATATAGCGTGCGTCACATTACCGGATAAGCGGACCGTGACTACAAACGCGGGCATATGTGAGGTCTTTCGTGATTATTTTCAGGAGCTTTTTCACCAGGGAGCCCGGTCTGAGTTCTGCTCAGTTCGACGCCTATTTAGCGGACTTTCCCTGCCTCTCGGCAGCTGAAGTGGCTAGGTGCGAGGGCCGCATAACAGAGTCGGAAATCTGGGAAGCGCTGAAGCAGGTTGGCCTGGATAAGTCTCCGGGATTAGATGGTCTGCCTTACGAAGTTTACTTGAGGTTGTCGCACGTTTTTGTGCCTTTGCTGGAACTGATGTACAACCACTGGATGAGGCAGGGTCTTTACCTCAACGCTTCACCAGGGTGTCATCAAGTTGCTGCGTAAGGACAAGGACGGTGGGGATGGGTTAGGGAACTTTCGCCCTTTAACGATGTTAAACACTGACTTAAAGATTTTGGCGAAGATCTTGGCCAACCGTTTGCAGCTTGTCCTGTCTAGTCTGATTGGCCCTGAACAGACTTGTGCTGTGAAGGGCAGGACTATTCAGGATAACCTTCATATGGTACGCCTGATCTTAGAACAAGTCGACAGTGAAGCCGCGCTGATCAATTTAGATCAGTCCAAGGCCTTCGATAGGGTTGACCATCGATTTCTGGAGGCTGTCCTTTCGGCGGCCGGTTTCGGATCCGACTTTCGCTCCTGGATCCGTCTCTTGTATGCGACCCCGGTGCGCTGGTGGAAGTGAATGTGGTAAGATCGAATCCTTTCGTATTGTCTCGCTCCATTCGTCAAGGTTGTCCGCTATCGCCTCTGCTTTACGTTCTTGCGTTGGAGCCTTTCCTTCGCAAGTTAAAGGCGAATCCGGTCCTACGCGGTATTTCGCTGCCTGGTGCTAACACCTCGGCCAGGTATTCTGCCTATGCTGACGACGTTTCGGTTCTTGTGTCGAGCAGAGCCGAGATTAACGAAGTTAGTAAGCAGATCAGTGGGTATGAGTTGGTGACAGGGGCCAAAATCAACCGCGATAAGTCTGTGGGCTTGCGGTTGGGTGCGTGGAAGGGAGTTTCTCTTCCCGGACCTTTCCTCTGGACGGATGGGCCGATCAAGATACTCGGCGTCTGGTTCGGTCCTGATCTCCAGTTGGAAAAGAATTGGTCGGAGGTACAGGGGCGGGCCGAGGTCGCGGCTATCTGTGGTCTCGGAGGGACTTTCCCTGAAGGGAAGGGCGGAAGTTTGTGGTTCCCACATCTATCCGATACTCCTCTACCGTCTTTCTGTGCTTCCACTCCCGTGTGCCCGACTAACATCGTTAGTCAAATAAGCCTTTATTCTCTTTCTTGTGGAGAGGCAAGTCCCACATGGCATCTCGCGAGATCTGTTGCCTTCATCCCTCTGAGGGCGGTCTGGGAATGCCTAGCATTGAGATTCGTCAATATATGCTACGCATTACCTTTCTAGACCGAATGTGTCGCGGTTTGGATGAGGTGGGCACCTTTTGGAAAGAAGATGTCCGTAAACATTTCCCATCCCTGAGAAGTGTGCACTCGTGCGAGGAGGAGGCCGGTCGTACTCCTCGTGGCGAGTGCTCCTTCTATCGTGAATGTCGTCGCGCTTTTAAAAGCCTCTTGCGGTCGTCGGTTGGCCTCTCCGACGCCCAAAATACGTTGTCTCGTAAGGCATTATATCGTGTGTTCAACTGTATTTTTTCACAGCCGTTCAAGATGATCTGATCGACGAGCTCGGTCTTTTCGAATGGCAGGAGGCTCGCTCGAGTTAATTTGGGCGCCTGGGTTGAAATGTCTCAATAACGATGAGGCATCACTCACCTGGCTGATGATTCGTGGGGCCTCTGGGTCGGCAAAAGCACTTTGTTCAGCAGGCTTGGAGAAATATCCAAACTGTCGTCGCTGTACTGGGAATGTCGAGACCATTGGTCACGCCTTTTTTAAGTGCAGTGCGGTAGTGCCGTTGTGCAATTTCGTTGAAGGCCTCATGGTTCGCATGCTGCAGGGAAAGTTTTTTGTCCTGGAAGCCAGTTCTGTTTGTAGCAATGTGGTATCGCAATTGACCAAAGGCTGAACACTATGTGTTCTGTTGCTTACTAGGGGTTATGCGAGTCGTGATTTGGACGACGCGACAGAAGGGATTTCTGATGGCGAGAAGTTCACCTCTTCCCAACTTCTCTTGTACTTTTAGGCATCAGCTTAAAGTCAAGATTAGGACGGAAAGGCGGCGGCTTTGAGTCATCAGAATTCGCTTAAAGGTGGGTGAATCTTGCGCGAATGTGTAGAGTGAAAGGGGCTGACCTTGGTGGCATTTAGATGTCGGTTAGGCAAAAGAATATTGTCCTAACAAACCTCAGGGTGGAACATTGGCAACCCACCCAATTATTAGGTTAGACTAGGTTTTTGTTTTATTTAATAATTTCCTTTTCTTTTTTTCCGTTTAACTTAGCTAGGGTATGTAAGCTCATTGGTCCCTTTTATTTCTGTCCCTATTTTTTACTTTTGTTTAATTCCCCATCCCCTCCCTCGTTAGGTGGTTAGTGATGTCGGTTCTCTGGTGGATGCGGGACGGTCTTTCGTTTCAGGTGTGTGTTTTCGTATTTGTTGTTGTGTATGAATGAGTGAGTGTTTGTGTGAATGCCTGATGGTTTGAATGTGGTAACTCGCTGATTTGATTAGTCCCATCGATTTCGTCTGGTTAACCGACATTTCTGCCACATTCATAGTTTGTGGGGGGTTTTATTACTAACTCAGTTTTGTTTAGTTTTATTGTAAATAGTTAAAGAATTTGTAAATACACATTTGGGGTTTTTTAAAAAAACTGTTATTTTTCCCTCCCCCATGAACAATATTTGTATATATCAAGGACTAGGTAGGACGTCATAGAGAAAATGAGGTATTATGGTGGACTGTTTGAAAAAACCAGGAGTTAATGTGATGTTTTGGTGATTGGATTATTGTTGGCATGTTTGGGTCAGTGTTTGTGACTAGCTAAGTTTTTATTTAAAGACAGATGAAGACCGTCATTTCCCCTTCCCCTTTTCGGCCTTGTGCACCCGCATTTTGTATATTTTCATACAAATAAAAAAGATCCTGAAATCTCTCAGACATGACTCAATATTGACTTTCAAATGAAAGTCATCGTCTGGTATGCGCTTCTTCATCAATTCAGAGAGGCTTAGAAACTGGTAGCATTATCGATGGGCAATTTTACATGTGAATAAGTGTAACTGGGAAAAAATGTGAAGAGGAATGATTTAATTTTGATAAATTTAACCGCATTTCATGGCAGAGTTTTAAATTATCATCATTGAATTCTGTTAATAAGTCTGACAAGTAAACTATGTCAGGATCGATATTTCTTAGTTTGTCACAGAGAACAAAATCAGAGACATGAAAGAATTCGACAACGGTGTAAAAAAGGGCATAGAACCACCTCAGGGAGTTACATTTTAATCAATCAAAATCTTCATTAGTGGCAGCACATCAGTGTCGGGAAAGTTAGGAATTAAAAGCATTTGCCTTGATTTTATTTACTGCTGTGATAACAGTACATAGTGATTGATAAAGTCAACCATTACCAGGATTTCATCTGTGACGAAACTGTTCAGCATTCACTGTCATATCAGAAGATTGATAATAAATAGCAGGTCAGCACTCTTATCTTTGTTTCAAATGAAATGTTCCTTCCTATTTTTATTATTTTTTTCTTGATTTCTTGAAGGTATTTTTCGCTTTTCCAATCTAAGATTTATGATCCATTTTCACATTCGCTTTTTTATCTTTGCTAATAAACTCAGAATCAATATTTTAATATTTTACGTCAAGTTACAGCTTTGATAAATCGAGCCAATACAAAATTTCCAATATTTCAGAAATACAATTTCAAGCACAGTCATCGTAAGGCTGGAAAATGGTATGTAGCCCTAAAGTTATTTTCTTAACTCAGATGAAAATTCTTGACTTACTAACATAAGAAAAATCGTATGCTTATGTTACTAAGATCTACGATAAGGACAAATTATTATAATATATGGTAATTTTTAGTTATTACATTTATTACATTATTTATATTGTTATAATTATTATAATATATAATTACTTATTGTTGTTAATCTCTCGTTGTACTTACTGTTATAAACTAAAGCTTATCGTTGGCAGTTATGTATAGAAAAAGTGTAGTTTATATAGAGACCAATAATATCCACTAAGTTTCTTGGAATATGTACCTCAGGCGAATAACTTTTGCAATACGTGCCATTATTAATGATGTTCTTTTATTTGATAACGTTAGCATATTATTTTATATCTGTCTAGTTTCTTAATTTAGTTTTGCTACAATTATTTTTTTAAATAATTTTTAAAATTGTAAACTAATGATTTCAAACTGTGAGGAAACCCTCGTAGCAACATAAATAACGACGCTGTGACTGAAAAGAAGTTCCATACGGTGTCATTTGTTCAACGCTGACCTTTAAACATTTATCCTTTTCGACTCTAAACTATTCAGCGCGTGTAAATTGTGTCAAGATTAATAAAGCAAAGCAAGACACATCTTATTTAGCTTCAAAATTCCCTGAGCATTTTTTTAAAGTAAGTTTATTTATGGCATTTCTAACATACATTCGTAATATTGTCCTTTATCTTTGAAAACCCTGATCTTCCAAGGCCGATTTCATCTCTGGATATTGAGAACTGATTATTCAATGAAGATTTTTTTGTCGTGTATATTTTGGACATTTAAATAATTATTTAATCCTACATCCCTTTAGGTCATACCTCTCCATATATTCATTTTCGTCATGAACTGAAATTAAATTATTACCCATTTTTTTAAAAGGCTATTTATCGACACCATTTTTTATAGATATACGTTTCCTAATATTTTACTGGTCCTTCCTGTTTCATGGATATACATATGTCTGTCTCTTCCTTACTTTTTTCTCCGTTTTCTTATAATATAATAATAGATATTTAGTTTTCAAAGCGGCACATTGAAAATTAGATTTTGCAGCTACTTCAGTTTTAGAAACCTTTTCGCTAAACATATTTATATATTGATAAATTATTTTTATTTTGACTAATTTTCTGTAAAAATGTTTTTCAAATATATTTTAGCTTGACTCAAAATTGAAGTTTTTTTTATTACTTTCTTTTTTTATTTTACAATCGATTTTATTATCGATGTATCACTTTCTCTTAAATTTGATAAGTTTTAATCTTGCAATAATTTTTCATATTTATGTTTAAAGATTTTTTTAAAATAATTTTATACTATAGAAACTGTAATGAATGAAGATAAGTAATAAATGAATGAAGATAACTTTCATACAATTTCCATTAATTGTAGAAATATTGGTGTTCACTATTTAAATATTTTCAGTAATTTTCCTTATGTATTTTATATATGTTTTATTTACTCTGTTAATATATTTAAAATCTATTCGCAAAATAAAAAATAAAAACAACTTCTTTTACTGTTTATTGCTAAAAAAATTTTCAAATTTGAAACAATCTACAAACGTCGAAAATGTTTTTGTTGAAAGGATAATATTAAACATACAACCGTAAATGAAAGCAAACAACTTTCAGTAAAGGCACCGTTATTCACGTGACTACAAATGTTCTAATTTTTATTTTGTATCATTCCTCTACTAATGTAAAATAATGTGTAGAAATACAAGACTCTTAAGTATAAAGAACGTGAGTTCTTACCAATGGCTTAATCTACATTCTTGATCCATAATACTGATTTCTTCTACGTGCCGTGCCGTGTCTCTTCTGGATGTGGTCGACAGTGCTTCTCCACAATTTCCTAACCCTATCGAGCTATTTATAACCCCTGTCTTCTTTCCGTCCTTCCCAAATCCCTTCCACCATCCATTTCATATGCTGGCCAGGTAGATGGTCCGCTGTCTCCCGCTCTGCCTGTGAGTGTCAAATTCTCCAAGCCCTTTTTTTCTCCATTATATGTCCAAGTGATTTCAGCTATCTCTTTTCGATTCTGAGTATGCGTCCTTTTTGTTTACGATTCTGACTTAAGCCATAAAACTCTGCCAAAAGCAACAGCAATAAAATAAATGAAGAAAACAACTTTTTTATAGCGCATAATAAATATTTATTTTTCAATGTAATTTCCTTCGTCTTAATGTACTTAACTCTCCGCTATTAATCATAAATAGAAACAATTATGCAGAGACCATTTCGACAAAAGTACAGAAAATAACAGTGTCGTTCTACGATTTGATGTTTCAGTATTTCAATTGACGAATGTCTTATTCAGCCTTGAATTTGCTATTTTAATTATAAGTGATGCAGATATTTAAATGCCATTAACTTTTTACATTAACATTATTAACAATTATTTATCGTATAATAATGTGTGAAATAACAATAAGAAACTGTTTATGTTCGTCAGTATGTGACTGGATCATATTTTGACAATGGACGTATGATCAATGTGTGAAATAGGGGCTTGCAAAATATAGGTGATACAGTCAGCCTGGTAGTAAAAAAGCCTGAATCTTGTAAATGACAATAAGTATATTCAAAAGCGCTTATTAATAAGCATATGCATGGTTTGTGTATTTATTAATTAATAACTATGATGCAATTTTCTTTTTTGTTGCTTTGTTTTGTTTGACATTTTTCTTCTGGACTACAGATAATTTGACTTTCACTCCCTTAACAAGAACATAAATAAACACATGAGACACTTTGATTAGGAAAAAACTATCGAAATTTAATTTTCTAAGTTTGACAGTGAAATAAGACAGAACTGGCATCTAAATGAAGACATACCTAGAAATACACGATGGTTTATGCACTTCCGCGTATAGAACAGACACTTAATTAAGGTATGTCAAGAAAGTTACCAAATATGACTAATACCTGAAGAAGGCTGGAGTGTTCAACTTTCGAAACGTTATCACAAACAAGATTGGGATAGTCGCTCTAATAGATGTATGCATAAGAAAAGTAAAAAGTTAAACTAATAAAACAGCGACATTTCGCCAAACCAAAAGAATTAATCGATATGTATTTTTTTTCATATTTAATGAAATGTCCACCCAAAAATAGAGCCGATTATCCCAGGAGTAAAGCTGATGCCTCTTAAAAGTGACTCTGCATTGACACAGACAGTTGCAAAGAAAAAATAGCCAATATATCTATGGCTAGGATCATTTGGGTTACAGTTGATAAGTAAAATATAGACATTAGATACTGTGATATACAAAAGACGGGGACATTTGGTCATCTTCCGTCAGTATGTTTTTCCTTCTAAATTGACTGCTTTTAAAATAAGTAAAAAAGGTTATTGATTTTTTTTATTCCTGTACCAAAACTTTGCAGGAAGTATACAGTGTGTTGTTTGCTTTTGAAATCATTTTTTGTGATAAATGTTACACGGCATAGTTTTCTCACATGATTTTAAACGATACTAGATTTTATTGTGTAAGACAATATGTTTGAAATAAAATTAGTTTTAAGTAAAAGATATTGGCAAAGGTTTCAGGATATACTAGCATTTATATGACAAACATATCACGTGAATTTCAAACTTATTTCTGTTTTTATTAGAAATATTTACAATAAATTATCGGCTGGGGTAAAATGTGATCATACAAATAGAATGTTACAAAATAGAAAGGTTATTTTTTAATTTATATATAAAAAATGCCATGGGTTGTAAAAAAGAGAAACAAGATATTGTAAATTTATTAAGTGAATGGAGCAGAATGTGGGAAATTGCAACAAATTTGAACAGACATCAGAAGACAAGCATCAAATATTGGTAAGAAAAGCGCAAGGAAAAAAACTCTCGACTTGAAGAATTTTACAAAATAAGATTTGAGAAAAGTTCAAAGGTTAATGAAGTAGAAAATTAGATTTGATCAATTAAAAACGCATTTGAAGAATCTGTTTTTTAATGGAAGCAATGAGAAAAAAGCAGAATAATAAGAACATTCGCTAAAATCATTAAAGGAAAATCAAATTACCAGATTTAAGTATAAACAAGAAAGAATTAAGTTCAACAAAGAAGTGCGTAGAAAATGATCTCTTGAATGTAATTTTTATGAGATTGGATGTACTTGATGGCGAGGCTAGAAGTTGGTGCCTTCACGAAAATAGTTAATCAACACAACTTAGAAGACAAGGGGATAAAGTAATGTTTTTGGCTGAATCATTAATTTATGCACCTTCATTTCTTCAAATCTGCATATTACAAAAAACGTCTCAAATATACTAAATTAATATAATATACTGTCGTCTTTCTAGATATTAAGCCAATAGAAAACTTACCGTTCATCATTAAAGGATATACACACACACAAACGCGCGCACACACACACACACACACACACACACACATATATATATATATATATATATATATATATATATATATATATATATATATAATAAAAAGAATATTCAAGAAAGAAAGATTTTGGAGAAGAAATAAAAAACTGGTGCAAGTAATATGAAAAGTCGAAATTGTAGAAATATTACTAAAATAAATGGGTGAATGCTATCAAAGGTCAAGAAAGCTATATTAAGATGTATCGTAACCATATGATAATTAGGATGTATCGTAACAATATGATAATCAGGATGTATCGTAACAATATGATAATTAGGATGTATCGTAACAATATTATAATTAGGATGTATCGTAACAATATGATAATCAGGATGTATCGTAACAATATGATAATTAGGATGTTTCGTAACAATATTATAATTAGGATGTATCATAACAATATGATAATTTATTCATGTATAGTTTATAGTACTTTTGCATAATAAAACCTTACATAATAAAACATAATATTATAATATTTGTCATTTACATAATAAAACCTTCCAATATGTTTATTATTGATATTTTTTATAAAGGTGTGTTTTAAAAATTGAAATGTACATATGTTGCTGATGTAAATATTCTTGAAAATATTATCACATCGGTTTGTTAGTATTAATTTCATTGTGAAAATATTGATTTGCATAACAAATTCTGAAATAACGTCGAGAGGTGGATTAAATCGCAAAAATTTCTTTTTTAGCAAAATAGCTCTAAATAATTTTGCTGCTACAATCTCGTGGAAGAAAACAGATTTTTTTTTTCAATTAAATAGATATAGAAATTTAACAATATTCACTGATTTTAGCTTTTGCCTAGTTAAGGTAAAGTTTGGGACACCCAGTCAGGAGTGAATGTATTAAAAATGTAATGGCCGGCAAAGCTAAAGAAACAACCGTTTAACGTGGTAACTTATAGAAATATTTCGGAAATTTAGCTTTAAACAGCGTAAAGCAATATATGTGGACTTCCATTTCAGAAACGAAATTTCTACAATATAAATTGTTTTAGAGACTACCTTGCGAAACATTGATGTATCTCTCTTTTTTCTCTTTCTTTATGTGTTTGTTCGTGTGTGTGTTTGATCGCTTATGCGTGCGTGCGTGTGCGTGTGTGTGTGTGTGTGTGTGTGTGTGTGTGTGTGTGTGTGTGTGTGTGTGTGTGCGCGCGCCATATTCCTTTAGGATAATGACGTTTATCCATTGTTTGGTGTATTCCATTACCAGTACATGTTCTTTAATTTTTCCCACCGTTGATTATTCTCAACTTTATCAAGTAGCTTTGATTGCTTGATTCGTTTTTTACAGCTTATCAACCGTTTGCAATTTATTTAAACCAGAATTCTTTTTAGATTGGCAGATTGTTTTTGTTTTTTTAAATAATAATGGTTTAGTCATAGAAGACTTATTAATTAAGCCACCAATAGTGGGATGGGGAAGAAGAGGTGGATTCATCACTTTCCAAAAGGTATTTACGTGTAAATGAATAAAAAGAACTCAATGGAAATTTGAACTCGGCTCTCTGATTAACAATTCTGTGTTATAATCCATTACACCACCACACATCCAAGGGATTACCAAGCAGTTACCCATGGCTCGATGTCTTAACATCGATGATCTACAAGAACCAGTGTTTCAACATGATATGGACGTAGACCTTCTATCAAGGTTACAAGCTGTTTCCTTTATTCCTCTTGCTGTCTCTGTGCCCGATGGGTTTTCTCAAGCCTTCTTTCCTTATTATCCCCAAACTTCTTTATAGTTTCTTTTTTGCTCGTTTACTATATGCCCTGTCCGTGATTTGCTTAAGATTCATTTGCAACGAAATTAGTCCTTTCAAATATTCACTTGCAGAATCCACACAAATATACTAGCGTCGATTCTGCTTTTTAAAAACAATCTGCGATGTCCTCATTCAGGATTGCTACCAGACGCATCAGCGTGTTCAAGGGCAAAATATTTTAATAATGAATCAATTTATAATCAGATAAATAAATGGCTCATTCAATATTCGATTATGTGTCTCAATTTTACTACCAGACTTAGTAAATTGATGATGACAAAGTAAGTAACAATTGTAATAATTAACAATCGCGTGCATGTTTTATGGCAAATGTAATGTAGAACTAAAACAAGAAAGATATCGACACACTTAAGAACAGGAATTGAAAGATTACAGCAAAGGACAATAATCAAAGTCAACTTTTAAGGGTTTACTGAGTGTTGGAGAATATGAGAAAAATATACTATTAAAGAGAAAAGACAATAAAAGAACAAAAATTAAGAAACCAGAAGAGAACGATTGGATTTAAATTATTGAAGATCAAAGTTGACAGGGAAGCAAGAAGCTGGAAGGAGTTCCACAGACAAAAATGCGATGGAAGAATCTGATAGCATAGGACTTACGGTTACATGTAGCCACTTCAACTGTAAAATGATGAGACATTGCAACCAATCTAGTACTGCTTTTTCATGTCCGCACAAACATATATATACATAAAAGCATTATCTACCATGAACTCAATTGGGAAAACAGAATAATATATAACATATTTTTATTACTACAAAGCTTCCAAGAAAATTCAATTTCGGCATTAAATGACCCATGAGTTGATAAGCTGTTAAACAAACATATTCATCGCCGGTAGTAGAAATGTAGCATCAGTCGACTTGATAGGCAGGTAGTAGTATGTCCTACATAATTATTTATCCTTTTTATTCGCCGAAATGCAGTTTCTTATCGGGATTTACTAGGTGAAGTACTCAATGTAGTTTCATATAGGGCATCTAAATCCATAAATAATGTTGGTCTGATATAATGTTGATTTCGTTGGCGATATATTATTTTTGATAAATTTAGACGTTTTTAATTGTTTTATGAAAGACAATAAATTAATTTGATATGTGGTTTCTTCAACAGAAATGGGGCATTTGAATAATGTTCCTTGTCAGTCTTGTTCAACGAAATCTATATTAAAGAAGGATTGCTACCCCAATACACAAGTATTAAATATATTCAGGAAAGAGTGGTTCTCGAAAGCGTCTCAAAAATGATTTATGACAAAACTGACATCTCTTCAGCGAAAAGAAAATGTTACTGTTTGATGGTGTTTAAATAATTCCATTTCTGCTCAAGTTTTAAATAAGTTGTCAATAGATTTCAATTAACTTGTCTATCTACACAATTTATATATTTGAAATTTTAGAGAAACTTAGCTTTAGAAATGTAAGAATCTCGAAGATCATGTTTTATGGTTTAAAACCATTGAAATAATATATCAATATACTGACTAATCAGAAAACACACAAATATGTATACTTTACACTATATACTATATATGTCACTCTAACCTCAAAATGCTAAAATTATCCGATATATAGATTTTAATTGAAATTTGATTTTTTGTTATTATTTTTTATTGCACACACACACACACACACACACACACACACACACACACGAATATATATATATATATATATATATATATATATATATATATATATAATCTCTATTTTATTTTAATCTTCTCGAATTCTCGGAACAATTTTTAAGTTTGATACTAAATTCATCTAGGAAGACGCCGTATTTTTTTTTTTTTTTTTTTTTTCTTTTATTTTCCCAAGTATTTCTTCAGGGGTGAATGGCTAAGGCAAAAAATTAATGTAATATATTGTTTGTGAATTTATTTGTAACTACGCATGAAACGCGCTCTGTTATATTTATAAACACGTCTGAACGCGCTCTGTTATAATTAATTTAAAAATTAACTGTTTAAGGTATTATGTTTTTATCTAAAGGAGGTAAGGTTCATTTATATAATTGTATTTTTTTTTCATTACAATTTAAAAGTTTTAAAACAGTGCTGTTATAGACATTTTAAAACATTGTTGCTATACTCATAATTAACCTTATTTAGTGTTGGTTCTATTTTCCTCATAATTGAAGGTTTTTTTTATTTCATGGTGGAGTATACTTGCATTGTCAATTAATATTTCTTTAAATCATCGAATTACATCCGAGATATGTAATGTAATTCTCATTAATAATGTTGTCATGAAACCAACATATATATTTGCTTTTTTCTCAGAGGTTTTAATCTCCCAAAAGGACATTTAAATTGATATACAATGTTGGTCTTTTTTGCAAAACATTACTTGACAGAGAAGAGTTATTGCGGATGATTAATTTGGTTTTATTAAATTTAGTATAGTATATAATTAGTTTTATTTTTTACAGGAATCAGAGGGGAATATATTATTACTTATGATCCCAGTAAAAAAAAAAGTAAACTACTTATATATTGAGGGACTAAGGAGACCCACTCATCAACACTATTGTCATCAAAATATTTATTTATTATAAAAAACAGAGAGAAGTCACGTCACGTCCGTGGGAATGGGACTGAAGTCGTGATGCTAGGTCAGAATCGATTACATTACAGAGATAATATAATATAATATGAGAACCAAATCAGTATTCAATGCATGGACGAACGATAGATTTATAAATGTACAAGAGGGATTCTAAGGAGAACACACGGAGAACCAATTTTCTTATTAGTAGACGTAGCAATTGATACTATATAATCACTCCACGTCGTGTCAGTGGAAAGCGTGAATCCAAGATGGCGCAAAGTGTTGCTCTCCTGGGTTTAGCATCAGCCGTGCTTTTGGCAGGCAGAAAATTTGCCCTGTGATGATTAAGTGAAAGTTGTTGTGTTATTGAGGCATTAAAATTCACAAGTCATTCCTTGCCCCAGTTAAGCACTGATCGTAGGTCCTTTTTTAGAAAGCAGTTGCCAGTTCTACTTTGTCGGATCTGTCGGACTTGCTACTAAAACAGGAGTAATTGTGTAGTTATGGTTGTGTCATTTGCATTAAGAGAGAAAACACAAAGAGCGAAAAAAGAAAGAAAGAAAATTACATTCTTTTATAAAAACTAAGCAATAATTCACAGAGATAATAGTGATAATGTTAATATATATTATTGAAATCAGATATACAAAATATATAAATAAGAGGATTTAGCGTCAGGAAATATTATAAAAAATGAAGCAAGACATTTGAAAAAAAAGTAAAATGTTAAATTCATTAAATATTATAAAATAATTAAAACATCAGACGTTCTAATTAGCAACAATGCCTCACTGGTGAAATCAAAATTATATCAGACCAACCCATGAAATAAATTATTACCTATGAATTTTTAAAGGTTCCTTATTCATTATATATATATATATATATATATATATATATATATATATGTGTGTGTGTGCGTGTGTGTGTGTGTGATGCGATGCGTGTATTGACGGGAAATTAATTTTTATGCTATCTGTCTTGTCTTTCGTTGTATGACACCTTTCTCAATTTTTCATTGATTCTCTTTCACAATGGATACCTAATAAACAGCAACCTTGCAATTAGCAGCAACCATCAGCAGAGACAAGAACGACCGATCATAATCTTTCCTATCAAATCGTGAAATTAAAGTTATCCTTTCGTACTAACGCAGGTGTCCCCGACTCAGGCTCCATCCTTGGTCCTACTTTGTTTTTTAATTTTCATTAATGACCTTCCTGATGACATCAGCTCTCAAATTGGTATCTATGCGGATGACACAGCCATTTACCCCTGTCTCAATAATAAGGTTGATCAGTTCCATAAGGTTAAAATGACAACCGATGTCCAGAACAATCTCAAATCCGTTGTTAACTGGGGCCAGATGGCTCGTTAATTTTAACACCTCCAAAACTAAACTTTTCTCCATTAATCATCTGATAGCCCCCTCTCTGACTCCCATCAGTATGGCTGATGCTAACCTCCATAAAAAATAACTCATTGTAACTTCTCCAGAGTTAATGTTCTCAGCTGACATGAAGTGGAAAGACTATATTGAATCCATTGCTAGGTCAGCTGCTAAAAAATTTCGTTCGCTGTGTCGTGCTAGATAATTTTTTATTCCTGTATCTATCATACATAACTCTAAAGCTACCATTCGTCCATGCTTAGAATATTGCCGCTATATATGGTCCGGTGCCCCTGCAATTTACCTTGAACTTTTGATAAGATTCAAAGAAGAATCAGCAATATTATTGGCGGATCAGCTTCCGACATTTTCCCATCTCCGAAAAGGAGCCTCTCTATGTGTTTTCTATAAATAGTTTCATGATAATTGTTTGGATTTTCTCTTCCCTATGGTATCTAGAGTTTTTGAATTTAAGCGCAGTACTAGACTGGCGTTGAGGTCTCATCAATTTACAAGTTTCTTTTTCTCGCACATCACACTTGTGGAACTCCGTTCTGGCTACATGCTTTCCATCCAACGTTAATCTCCAAAAATTTCAATTAAATTTCAATCGCTATCTATTGTCTTCCTGTTTACACTTTTCTCTTCCCGCTCATTAGTAATGTTTCTGTTCTAATTTTTCCGCACACAGTAGCCCCTTGTGTCTTTACTGCCTTGCTTGGGGTGAGAAAATATGCTATTAGAAATTGCAACATTGTTTCCTTTTCTTCATATATTGCTTACTTTGCTTTACTCAAAAGCAGTGATTTAAATGCTACGGCAGTTACCCCTTTCAAGAAAAAAAATAGTTTGTTTGAATATTAGAACAATCTAATTATAAAAAATATGAACAAGACTCTTATTTATAAAGATCACAAAACACCAAATTGAAATAAAACAAACGGTTATTAAAATAAATGATTTTAAAAATGAATATACGAAATATTTTAATCCATAATGCAAGAAACGCTAAATGGAGCAAGATATAAATTATGAAATGCAGAAGTAAATAATAAACAACACCTTAACTGAATGTCATAGTTTTACGTAATATTTACAAACAGATACACACAATAACAGGCAACACGCATTATATGCATTATTATATTATTAATTAATCTTCTCAACTTTAGCTTTGATGGATTTCATTCAACTAGCCTTTTCTGAATGAATTATTAGTTTGCCGCTTCTTTTTTCAAGTGTTCTCTGCGCCACATACTTTATCATTACGTCTGTAGTTGGTTTCGTTTTTCTCTTGAATTCTTGATAAAATTATTTTGATACTCCTTTTTGTTATCCTCTCCTAAATTTGGTACATTTCATGCCACAATTATTTTTCTTTTAATAAAAGAAAAATACGAAAAGGTAAAACTGAACAAACAATATTTTTTTCTTGGCAGGTCTCTGTTATGAATTATTAACATATCTACGGGGATCACATGACGGCAAGTTTATTCAAGTTTCAAAAACCATTCTCTGTAGAGGATCCCAGTAGTACAATGTTCTGGATTATTTGTAATTCTTTCTCTGATCTCTGTCTCATCCAATTAATACTATTACTACTATTACTAATATTATCGTACTGCAACAAAGGAATAGCATACCAAAGGGCCGTGTCTTTGTGCGGATCAATAGAAGAAGAGATCGTTTATCTCATCTTGTCCCAGCCTCTTTCTCGATTTTTTATGTCTCGTTTTCTCTCGTTGCCTCCTTAACTCGTTATGCTCGCGTAATTTTCTATTCGCATCTTTTATACGTTATTTGTGTCCTAACCTAAAATGCTGAAAAAGATTTACGTCACTCTTTTCGAATCTAATGACGACCACTTATTCATTGATTCTTCAAAAAGATTACATTCAATCAATAAAACGAATTATTGTGACTTTTTTCTTTCATTCTTTCTTCTTCTATTTTTCTCCTCTCTCTCTCTCTCTCTCTCTCTATCTATCTATCTATCTATCTATCTATCAATGTCCTGTCGTCTTCTACTTGTCTCCTTTCTATTTTCTTCTACCCACTTTATATTTTTATTTCTTTCCTAAATTTCTTTATTATTTTTCATTTTTTCTTTTTTCTTTATTCCATTTCGTGTTTCTTGATACGACATCGTCATTCGACATTCATCTACCGAATTTAAAGTATCTCTTAAACTTCGACATTTTTAAGACGTTCGTTTTTTGTTTTTTTTTTTTTGTTTTGTTTTTTGTTTGTTTTTTTACTTCCTTCCATCGTTTCTTTGTCATTTTGTTTATCATCTTGACTTCCTTCTAAAATTATTTCCATATATTCTTCTTCTTCTTCTTCTTCTTCTTCTTCTTCTTCTTTTCTCTCCCTTTCATCACTCTTTTTTTTTTGTTTCATTATGTCAGAATTATTTCGTAATTTTCTTTAAATTTATAGTAAAAACTAAAAAAATTCTGACATTTTTCTTCTTTTACCTTCATTTTTCATTCCTTCTTTTCTTTTATAGTTAACATGATTCATTTTTTCTTGTAAAATACTGCTTTATTCTTCTTCAAAAATACACTTTAAAAATCTTACTATATTGTAAAATAAGAAAGAAAGAAAGAAAGAAAGAAAGAAAAGAAAAGAAGAGAAACTAAAGAAAAGAAACTGTGCTTAGAGCAGCAATATGTTGAGTGCATGAAATCTCTCTTATTGAATAGCAGAGATTTTTCTCTCCGACCGTTATTATTGCTAACTTGCACTTCCGTCAATTTTGACAGAAAAAAAAAATACCAGTATTTCACCAACAAGACAAAATGGTCGATAACAATGTTATTTCGGATATGTTTCAAAGGTAAAGTGATATTCTTTTTTGAAATGCTAAGCATGGTGATGTGAGAAAGGAAGAACGAAAAAAGTTGATGATTTCTTTTATAGAGAAAATGTTCAACGTCGCAATCATTAACGGGAATATTTCGGCTACAAAGCAATGGCGAAGGGACAGTTGGGTCAAAGGTTTCGTTTTCAGACGATTCGTTGTGAAAAACATCTTCATAAAAATAGTTTTCTTTTTTGTCGACTTGATTTTATCTATTTTCTAAATAAAGCACTGTCTACTTCAATGCTAAAAGAATGAACTGTATTTTATATATGCAACATGTTAGAGTTTATTATAAGTCATTTCTTCGCAAAAATAATATAAATAGACCGATATTAATAAAGTTTTCAGGATACATGTAATTAATATAGGACGTTAATTTCAACTTGTCTGTTTTTATTAGAAATATTTGCGAAAACATATACTCTTTTGTAAGCGGTTATACTGCAATGTTCGTCTTGTTTATTATTAGATTGGCCAGAAAGTTCTGACTCACTTCGGAAGAAGAAAAAAGCAACAAAATTTTATGGAGCAACACCAACATTTATCCTTCAAAATAAAGTCCATTATTCTCGGTGGTCTCCTGCCAGCGACCAGCCAGCATCCGAATCTGTCCCAGATACCAGCTCGCTGGCTTTGAATCAAAAACTGTAAACAAGCTTCCTTCACTTCATCAAAAGTGTTGAATTGCTGGTCGCGGAGGAAGTGTGCCATTGTGCAATTGTACCATAGTCACTCGGAGCAGCATCAGGACTAAATGGTAAACGTAGAAGAATCCCAACACTGTCCATCAGTTTTGAACTTCTCCTTAGTCAAACTGGCAGTGTGTGACTTCCCCATGTCTTGCTGAAACAAAGCCCGACCTCGATTGACCAAAGCAGGATATACTCCTTCTTTAGTTTGTCATACACGCGTTCTAGTTGCTGGCAATAAAGTTTAGCGTTGATGGCGCGACAATGTGGAACAAACTCGAAATGCAGTACTCCTTGGAAATTCCACCAAGCAAAGATCAAGATGTTTTTTTTTCTGCTTACTAAAAAAGAATCAGGACTTTCTTGCCAATATAGTATATTGTAAATATTATGTGTAATTGTATATTTACTGATATTCATATTTTAACTTCAATAATGAAAATATAACATTAAAAAGAAGCAAAATATTGTAAAAGATATTGGGTGATTTTTACAATACAACGCTGAAATTGCGAAAGGTTGATTAAAGATTAGAGAACAATCTAAAAAAGGAAATTAAGAGCAGTGACCAAATAAGAAGAAGCAAATAAATTGGCTTTTAGAATGACGGACAAAAAGAGAATTACGAAAATGAAAATGGTAAGCAATAAGAAAAAAGAGATAGCAAATGAGAAAATATTTGAAGAAAACACGGTGCTGTGAATCGAAACAGAGAATAAAAAAAATTTGCCAAAAGGTATACAATCAATAAACGTATCAGAAACATTACAAAAAAGAAATGTGTAAATTAGGTGAAGATCGAAATGAAAACTGATCTCTCGACAGTAATTTTTATTGGATAAATGTAGAAATTGAGTCCATCAAGTTCTTGAACAAGACATTTGAATAATATAAGTGACAACCAAAAACGTTTAAGCTAAAAAGTATATTCATGCAAAACAATGCCTCTTATCAATTTGCAAAGCTATTTCTTACATTACCTAAAATGTTTCAAATATACCAAATTAATAAAACAGTCCTAGTTTCTCTAGATATGAATGGAATAAAAAAATAAGATCTATCATTAAATGATATGTAGGCGAGTATAGAAAACAATAATCTAGCATAGAAGATCTCTAGGAAACATTAAAAACTACTGCAGGTAATGTTAAATTTGAAACAGCTGAAAAGTTAACAAAGTGAATGAATGAAATTTTGATGTAAGTTCTAAATTATCAAACATTTTGTCATGTAAAATAATAAAATCCTTATTTATATTTTGGTATGTAGAATATTGAGGGAATTCTGTTGCCTGAATCTTTTGAATGTATGTATAATTGCTCTTAGCGTTCTGGGAAATAATATCTGACGCCCTAAAAAGTCAGAGATATTTTAAGCAGACACATACACGATATATTGATCATATAAATGTGCGTCCGGGAAATGTAAGCCAAATTATTTGGTTAATTCATGTTTTATTGTGTAAACGATAAAAATTGTAATAAAATCTGCCATATTGAATAAATTGTATCTCCAAATTCTCCAGACTTAGAAAGATGTTTTTGTAGTTGATTAGTTTAATCGATAGTTAAGACTTTCGTTGAACTTCATAAGAGCAAATAAAGGCACACATATGCACATAAACTCGTACAATTCTTTTTCGAAATTGTAATAAAAGGAAAATGATATTTAGAGAAATATTCTCGACAATAATAAATGAAAGATATAAGTCAATTATGGAAAAGGAACTGGGATAATAACTGAATCAGATATAACTTTTAAATCTCATTATAAATATTTTTCAATCAGATAGATAGATAGATAATAGTCAGACTGAGATAGATAGATAGATAGATAGATAGATAGATAGATCCGAGACATAATGAGGAAATAAACATTTATTTTACACAAGTATTTCCTTTTCAACAAAATATTGTGAGACCGGAAACTACCTACACAATACTCTTCCAGGCCTATATTAAGTAGGCGACATATCACTCTAGAGAGCGACAGACAGTGACATTTTTTGACGTTTATTCTGTCCGTTTCTTTCTTACCCCCTCTTTTTTTTTGTGTAGTGTGACTTTTTTTCAGCTGCTAAATTTGTGGAGAAACTTTCGTGTGAAAATCAATTGGACCTTTTCTTATCTGATAAGTTATTGTTTTATTTTCATTCTTTTTAATTTTTTCTTTTTTGTTTGTTTTGTATTTGGGCCTTAGCTCACATTTTTTTTTTTTTTTTTTCCGGTAAGACTTTGTCAAACCGGACGACTGCTTTTTATTTTATTTATTTAAAAAAGACCAGTTTAGAAAAAAAAAAAAAAGAAGCTTTTTGTATTTTATTTTTATTTTTTTATTTTTTTAGCGACTTCAGTCGCCTTCTTTCTCCTTTTTATTTTGACTAGTTTCTTTTAATTCATTTTCTTTAGCGGCCTCAGCCGCTAAACTTTATTTTCTATTTTTGTACTTTTTGTTTAGTTTTTTCTGGTAAAAAAAAGAGAGAAGTTTTCTGGTTTTTTTTTCATTTTCGGCTGCCTTCGGGCGCCATTTTTATTTTATTTTTTATTTTTTTTTAGAAAGTCTTACCTGTTTTCAGTCTTTTTTTTCATTTAATTTTTGTTTGTTTGTTTGTTTTCCTGGTTTATCCAGGTTTTTCTTTATTTTTGTTTTTTTTCCCAACTCCTCTCCTGTGTTTTAAAAAAAAACCCCGCTAGTGGTTGTTTTCTACAACCTTTCAGTATGGCCGACGAAGGCAGTCGGTCCAAAGTAAAGAAAGACCTCTTTGGGAAGGTCGATAATACCAACCCAAAGGATGATGAGACAAAAAAGCGGGCTGGAAAAAGCCCAAAAAGCTAACAACAGCCCAAAAGCTAACAACAGCCCTAAAATGACCAGAGTTCCTCCAGAAAAGGAGAAAAGTCCGAATGTTGCTCCTAAAGACGCTTCAGTGGAGTCGCCCTCTTGTTGGAAGTCTCCTCCAATTGTATACTGAACATGGCGGATTTCCTGGACAAGGCGAAAAAGGTTATGCCCATCTGGTGAAGAAAGATGGGTTCGTCGATGATGTCCAGGAACTCGGTATGTTCGCTAAGAGAATGGTGACGGTTTTTGTGGTGGACAAGAAAACTAAAAAGATTTGTCGCTCCACAAAAGACATTGTGATTAAATCACTTCTGTCCCTGGGGATAAAACCCCAAAGAGTCATAAAAGGTAGGGGATTTTTCATGTGGGACATTCTGCTGCCCACACCAGAAGATTGCCTGTCTATGGCCAAAAAGAATTAATCACTAAGGATCTAATTCTGAGAACAGAGTATGAGGGCCGCAGGCAGACCAGGGTGGCCGTTTTGAGGTTCCTCCTCAAATTTCAGGAGAGCTTCTGGCTGCATTTTTTATGCAGTATGGCCAGATTTTAGGAGCTCTCTCCGACAATCTGAACAGGGGATGGACTTTTGATATCATGCTGGATCAAGAGGCCTTCAAGTCCGTCCCCAACTGTTTGGTTTTAGGTGACCGGAAAATGCCGGTCATTGTGACCAATAGGCGTCCGACTTGCTGGAGGTGTGGAGAGACTGGTCACCTTTCCTCCTCCTGCCCAGGGAAGAAGGCCCCTGAGTTCCGGTCACAGGCGACCAAAATACCCCCTTGGCCGATAAGGTTAAATCCGCGGCACCTGTAATGGGTCTAGCTGCGAGGCGGACCGATGGGCAAAGTCCCTCGGTTGGGTCTAAGCCCACATTGCCCCCGAAACCGACGCCTGCCACTAGTGTGGTTAAGGAGAAGGATGAGGGGAATGGCACCTCGTGGTTAGGGGCAAGGGAAGAAACCAAACAGCGGTTCCTCCGTCCCAGCATGACTCCAGGGACATCATCACCTACAGCCCCATTCCCTCTACCAGCGTTGAGGGCGACGCCTCTGCGTCATATGAAAAGACGGCGACAGAAGCGCAAAAGTTAAATGAGCCAATATTGGCAGAAGATACTCGACATAAAGAAACTGAAAAGAAAAACTGGAGTTAAAGCGGGAAAAGGGAAAAAAATCGTCGGGGGCACCGGCCCCTCTATCCTCTGCCCCGTCTTCCCCTTCTTCATCTAAATCTAAGGGAAATTTCACCAAAACCTGCTCCACCCAAATCCTTGACAAACTCACCTAGCAAATCCTTACATTCACCTAAACCTTCACCAGTAAGGACACCTACGGGGTGGACCCCATCAACCACTCCAAATCTCACACCTATGTCAACTCCAGTGCATTCACCTCAAAAAAAAGAGGAGTCAGAAGCCCTGACACAAAAACATCTCAGAGAAAAAAAAAAAAAGTCAAACCTCCTTATTTCCCAGGGAAGACGTCTGCCGCGTTTCCCGGGACCAGGCGGAGAGGGTTTTGGCCAAACTCGAAATCCAAAGGATTTAAAAATCCTTTGGAATTTCCAAAATATCAACAACAAAGAGGTGGAAAGGCCCGAGAATTTCCCTCCGCCAAAAGAGTGTTAACAGTTATTAGAACGGGCCCGGGAACGCGGGAGATTTGGGGCATGATAGAGGAGGCCCAGTCATCTCTAAAAATGGTGCCCCCCTGCTGCATACCTATTGGATCCCGATTCTGACGAAGGAAACCAAAAACTAAAAGGGAGGGTCCCGGTTTTCGTTCACCCATCCCTTTACAGAGCTTTAAAACTCACTTACCCTTCGGACATCGGCGGCTTGTCTCAGGACGATACCGTCGAAAATGAGATGGCGTCTGGATCCATGGGACGAGCTGTGGGTGTCCTCACCCCAGCCATGTTCTATCCTGAAGGGCAACCCTAATCGGCTTCACGATGGCTCTCTGGTTAGCAAGTTTGAATGCCCGGGGCCTGAGGTCCGAGTCTCGCAGGGCGAGGCTCTCTCGTGACCTTCAGCGCCTCGGGGTGAATATATGTTGTTTGCAAGAGACCCGGTTTTCTTCTCATGATCGTGAGGA
The DNA here is from genome assembly GCA_903632075.3 of Acanthosepion pharaonis. Lineage (NCBI taxonomy): Eukaryota > Metazoa > Mollusca > Cephalopoda > Sepiida > Sepiidae > Acanthosepion > Acanthosepion pharaonis. Next base: position 6,049 of record CAHIKZ030003867.1, on the reverse strand, counting down.
CATACTGTCTAGGGGTTCGCCCTTTATTCAGCATGTTTTGATGGTTGTTCGAGGGGTGTCTCTTGGCTGTTTGCAGGTCTTTGAAGGCTGCATGTACCCTTGTCTTCGCAGATCCGGCGGGCAGGCTTTTGCGTGCTGGATGTTACCATAAAGGATAAGCATCTTCGTCTCATTGGGGTTTATGCGCCCAATATCCATTCCGAGCGGCCTGCTTTGTTTCGGCAGATCGCGCCGTTCTTGACGACGTCTCGTCGGGTAGTTTTAGCGGGGGATTGGAATGCCGTCCTTGACCCTGATATAGATCGGATAGGGCACAAAAAGGTACTTTTACAACCCGGATGTGAAACCATTTCGGGACTTTATCGATGGGTTTGATCTTGTCGATAAGTTCCGGAATGAACACCCTCGGGAGGTAGCATGGACTTGGACTACTAGTGGCAGCTCGGCTCCTGGCTCGCTTGCGAGCTACCTGGACCGAGTCTTAGTTAGGAGAGTCGATGTAGGGCTCTTAGGCTGTCCAAGTTTCCATTATATAGTTTATACGGACCATAGGCTTGTCCGGGTCCGTGTAAACTTAGATAAACCTAAGGTTAAGTTGGCTGGTTACTGGAAATTGAACTGTTCGCTTTTCAGTGATCAGGGTTTCCGGGACCAGCTGCTACTAACAATCCAGAGGGAATTGACGGGAGCGGTTGTGGGAAATGCCTGGTGGGGCAAATTAAAATCTAAGATTCGTTCGTTTGCTGCCGACTTTAGTCGTCGGCTCAATTTAGATAAATTAGCGGCGCAAACGGCTTTAGAAGAAAAAAGTTGATCGGGCCGTGAAATCCCGTGTTAGTGGGGACATAGTCTTAGCTAAGGCAGAGTTGGCCTCCTTGCTTATCAAGAAGGATCAAGCTCTGGTAGTTAGGGCTAGGTTAAAAAGAATGTCTTCTGAGGCAACGAATATGGCCGCTGAACTGCGTGTAGAGGAAAATCGAAACGCGGCCAGGCGACATATAGCGTGCGTCACATTACCGGATAAGCGGACTGTGACTACAAACGCGGGCATATGTGAGGTCTTTCGAGATTATTTTCAGGAGCTTTTCACCAGGGAGCCCGGTCTGAGTTCTGCTCAGTTCGACGCCTATTTAGCTGACTTTCCCTGCCTCTCGGCAGCTGAAGTGGCTAGGTGCGAGGGCCGCCGCATAACAGAGTCGGAAATCTGGGAAGCGCTGAAGCAGGTTGGCCTGGATAAGTCTCCGGGATTAGATGGTCTTCCCTACGAAGTTTACTTGAGGTTGTCGCACGTTTTTGTGCCTTTGCTGGAACTGATGTACAACCACTGGATGAGGCAGGGGTCTTTACCTCAACGCTTCACCAGAGGTGTCATCAAGTTGCTGCGTAAGGACAAGGACGGTGGGGATGGGTTAGGGAACTTTCGCCCTTTAACGATGTTAAACACTGACTTAAAGATTTTGGCGAAGATCTTGGCCAACCGTTTGCAGCTTGTCCTGTCTAGTCTGATTGGCCCTGAACAGACTTGTGCTGTGAAGGGCAGGACTATTCAGGATAACCTTCATATGGTACGCCTGATCTTAGAACAAGTCGACAGTGAAGCCGCGCTGATCAATTTAGATCAGTCCAAGGCCTTCGATAGGGTTGACCATCGATTTCTGGAGGCTGTCCTTTCGGCGGCCGGTTTCGGAGCCGACTTTCGCTCCTGGATCCGTCTCTTGTATGCGACCCCGGTGCGCTGGTGGAAGTGAATGGGGTAAGATCGAAGCCTTTCGTATTGTCTCGCTCCATTCGTCAAGGTTGTCCGCTATCGCCTCTGCTTTACGTTCTTGCGTTGGAGCCTTTCCTTCGCAAGTTAAAGGCGAATCCGGTCCCTGCGGTATTTCGCTGCCTGGTGCTAACACCTCGGCCAGGTATTCTGCCTATGCTGACGACGTTTCGGTTCTTGTGTCGAGCAGAGCCGAGATTAACGAAGTCAGTAAGCAGATCAGTGGGTATGAGATGGTGACAGGGGCCAAAATCAACCGCGATAAGTCTGTGGGCTTGCGGTTGGGTGCGTGGAAGGGTTTCTCTTCCCGGACCTTTCCTCTGGACGGATGGGCCGATCAAGATACTCGGCGTCTGGTTCGGTCCTGATCTCCAGTTGGAAAAGAATTGGTCGGAGGTACAGGGGCGGGCCGAGGTCGCGGCTAGTCTGTGGTCTCGGAGGGACTTTCCCTGAAGGGAAGGGCGGAAGTTTGTGGTTCCACATCTATCCGATACTCCTCTACCGTCTTTCTGTGCTTCCACTCCCGTATGCCCGACTAATGTCATTAGTCAAGGCCTTGTTCTCTTTCTTGTGGAGAGGCAAGGCCCACATGGCATCTCGCGAGATCTGTTGCCTTCATCCCTCTGAGGGCGGTCTGGGAATGCCTAGCATTGAGATTCGTCAATATATGCTACGCATTACCTTTCTCGACCGAATGTGTCGCGGTTTGGATGAGGTGGGCACCTTTTGGAAAGAAGATGTCCGTAAACATTTCCCATCCCTGAGAAGTGTGCACTCGTGCGAGGAGGAGGCCGGTCGTACTCCTCGTGGCGAGTGCTCCTTCTATCGTGAATGTCGTCGCGCTTTGAAGCTCCTCTTGCGGTCGTCGGTTGGCCTCTCCGACGCCCAAGCGTTGTCTCGTAAGGCATTATATCGTGTGTTAGTTAGGGGGCCGTTCAAGATGATCTGATCGACGAGCTCGGTCTTACGAAGCAGGAGGCTCGCTCGGTTTGGCCTTGGGCGCCTGGGTTGAAATGTCTCAATAACGATGAGGCATCACTCACCTGGCTGATGATTCGCGGGGCCCTCTGGGTCGGCAAAAGACTTTGTTCAGCAGGCTTGGAGAAATATCCAAACTGTCGTCGCTGTACTGGGAATGTCGAGACCATTGGTCACGCCTTTTTTCAGTGCAGTGCGGTAGTGCCGTTGTGCAAGTTTGTTGAAGGCCTCATGGTTCGCATGCTGCAGGGAAAGTTTTTGTCCTGGAAGCCAGTTCTGTTTGTAGCAATGTGGTATCGCAATTGACGAAGGCTGAACACTATGTGTTCTGTTGCTTACTAGGGGTTATGCGAGTCGTGATTTGGACGACGCGACAGAAGGGATTCTATGAAGGCGAGAAGTTCACCTCTTCCCAACTGATCTTGTACTTTAGGCATCAGCTTAAAGTCAAGATTAGGACGGAAAGGCGGCGGCTCCCATCATCAGAATTCGGCAAAAGGTGGGTGAATCTTGCGCGAATGTGTAGAGTGAAAGGGGCTGACCTTGAGTGGCATTTAGATGTCAGTTAGGCACAGAATATTGTCCTAACAGGGTTTAACTTTGGCAACCCACCCAAATATTAGGTTAGACTAGGTTTTTGTTTTGAATATTTAGTTTTTCCTTTTTTTTTCCCGTTTAACTTAGCTAGGGTATGTAAGCTCATTGGTCCCTTTTATTTCTGTCCCTTTTTTTTTTACTTTTGTTTAATTCCCCATCCCCTCCCTCGTTAGGTGGTTAGTGATGTCAGTTTTCTGGTGGATGCGGGACGCCTTTCGTTTCAGGTGTGTGTTTTCGTATTTGTTGTTGTGTATGAATGAGTGAGTGTTTGTGTGAATGCTTGATGGTCTGAATGTCTATTATTTTCTTAGTCCCGCATCGATTTCGTCTGGTTAACTGACATTTCTGCCACATTCATAGTTTGTGGGGGGTTTTATTACTAACTCAGTTTTGTTTAGTTTTATTGTAAATATTTAGTTCATTCTGTAAATACACATTTGGGGATTTTTAAAAGTTGTTAATTTTATGACCCTCCCCCATGAACAATATTTGTACATATGGGGACTAGTTAGGACGTCATAGAGAAACTGAGGTATTATGGTGGACGTAGTAAGAATGGTAGGAGTGAATGTGATGTTTTGGTGATTGGTTTATTGTTGGCATGTCTGGGTCAGTGTCTGTGACTAGCTAAGTTTTAGATTAATGACAGAAGAAGACCAATCATTCCCCAATCCCCCTTTTTGGCCTTGTGCCACATTTGTTTGTATTTATAACAATAAATATTGTGACAGAGGACGATTGCTTTTTTTTTTTCTTTAAAAAGACCAGTTTAGAAAAAAAAAAAAAAAAAAGCTTTTGTTTATTTCTTTTTTATTTTTTTTTAGCGACTTCAGTCGCTTTCTCCTTTTATTTTTTTGATTAGCTTATCTTTTTCTTTTAATTCATTTTTTTCTTTAGCGGCGTCAATCGAAAACTTTTTTTCTCTATTTTTGTACTTTTGTTGTTAGTTGTTCGGTTTGTGAAAAAAAAAAGTTTTCTGGTTTTTTTTTATTTTCGGCAGCCTTCGGGCGCCATTTTTATTTTTATTTTTTTAGAAAGTCTTACCTGTTTTCAGTCTTTCTTTTCATTTTAATTTTTGTTTGTTTTGTTTGTTTTTTAATTTCCTGGTTTATCCAGGCTTTTCTTTATTTTGTGTTTTTTTTTTTCCATCTCCTCTCCCTGTGTTTTAAAAAACCCCTTCAGTAGTTGTTTTTCACAACCTTTCAGTATAATGGTGAAAGGCAGTCGGTCCAAAATAAAAAGGACCTCTTTGGGGAAGGTCGACAGTACCAACCCAAAGGAGAATGAGACAAAAAGCGGGCTGGAAAAAAGCCCAAAACTTAACAACAGCCCTAAAACTGACCAGGTTCCTCCAGAAAGGAGAAAAGTTCGAATGTTGCCCCCTAAGACGCATCTGAGAAAGCGGTGAGGTCGCCACCTCTTGTTGGAAGTCCTCCGAATTGTATACTGAACATGGCAGTTTTCCTGGACAAGGCGAAAGGTTACGCCCATCTGGTGAAGAAAGATGGGTTCGTCGATGATGTCCAGGAACTCGGTATGATTGCTAAGAGAATGGTGACCGTTTTTTGTGGTGGACAAGAAAACCAAAAAAATTGTCGCTCCACAAAGACATTGTTATTAAATCACTTTTGTCCCTGGGGGATAAAACCCCAAAAGTCATAAAAGGTAGGGGTTTCTTCATGTGGGACATTCTGCTGCCCACACCAGAAGATTGCCTGGCTATGGCAAAAAAAAGCTGATCACCCTAGGATCTAATGCTGAGAACCGGTATGAAGGCCGCAGGCGGACCAGGGTGGCCGTCTTTGAGGTTCCTCCTCAAATTTCGGGAGAGCTTCTGGCTGCATTTTTTATGCAGTATGGCCCAGATTTTAAGGCTCTCTCCGACAATCTGAACAGGGATGGACTTTTGATATCATGCTGGATCAAAGAGGCCTTCAAGTTCGTCCCCAACTGTTTGGTTTTAGGCGACCGGAAAATGCCGATTATGTATATTGTGACTGGTAGGCGTCCGACTTGCTGGAGGTGTGGAAGACTGGTCTCACCTTTCTCCTCCTGCCCAGGAAGAAGGCCCCTGGGTTCCGGTCGCAGGCGACCAAAATACCCCCTTGGCCGATAAGGATAAATCCGCGGCACCTGTAATGGGTCTAGCTGCGAGCGGACCGATGGGCAAAAATCCATCGGTTGGGTCAACCCACATTGCCCCCGAAACCGACGCCTGCCACTGGTGTGGTTAGGGAAGGAGGAGGGGGCCGCACCTCGTGGTTGAGAGGGCAAGGGAAGAGCCAAACAGCGGTTCCTCCGTCCCAACATGACTCAGGGACATTATCACCTACAGCCCCATTCCCTCTACCAGCTCTGAGGGGCGCCTGCCGTCATATGAAAAAAACGTACTGAAACCCAAAGTTAAATGAGCCAAGTTGGCGAAGATCTTGCATTTAAAAAAACTAAAGAAAAGCTGGATTTAAAGCGGGGAAAGGAAAAAAAAAATCGTCAGGGGCACCGGCCCTCTATCCTCTGCCCGTCTTCCCTTCCCATCTAAATCTAAAACAAATTTCACCAAAAGCCAGCTCCGCCCAAATCCTTGACAAACTCACCTAGCAAATCCTTACATTCACCTAAACCTTCTGGTAAGGACACCTACGGGGGTGGACCCCATCAACCACTCCAAATCTCACGCCTATATGACGACACCAGTGCATTCACCTCAAA